>JABUQX010036537.1:12500-15000 GCA_015478945.1 Trachelipus rathkii | reverse complement strand
AAGTTAAGAGCAAGATATAGGCCTGTGAAATGAAAGTGCTGAGAGTGATATTTAAAGTAACAAGAATGGATAGGTTTAGAAACGAAGATATAAAAGATGAGTTGAGAATAGAAAACATGCTGACATTTATATATATAAAAAAAAAGGGTCAACTGAGGTTGTTTGGACATGTAAAGAGAATGAATAATGACCGATGTGCAAAAAGGTACTATGCATAGAGACTCACAGGAGACAAAGGGGCTGGGAAGCTGAGGATCAGATAGAGAGATAACGCATAGACAGCGATCAAGAGGAGAGGAGAAAACAGTGATGAGATCTAAGAGACGAGAGTGTATGAGGATCGACAACAATGGAACGGTTTCTCCAGAGACGACTGACAAGTGCAAGTGAGAAGAATATATATATATATATATATATATATACATATATAAATTAATATTATAGGCAAAATTTGTAGAAACTGTACTGGGACTAGTGAGGATATAGTCAACCACCTCAAAGGATAGCGTAAAAAACAACCTCCTTAAGTTTCGCTGATCACAACTGGATTTTATAATAATGAAAATTAATTTTAGTATCTTTAGTAGGACTAGTTTAGTAGTTAGGTTAGGTTAGTAGGTTGGTTAAGTAAAGTTACGGTACCTCGGTAGTCACATTACAGTTTCTACAAATTTGCATATATATATATTATATAGTAATATATAATATATATATATATGATATATATATATATTATATATGTCGTTATATATATATATATAAATATTTATATATATATATATATATATAATATATATATAATATATATATACTTATACCTATAGGACCTGTTATGTTTTACGACTCCGTCAGTTTTGAATTTATTTATAATAATATATATATATATATAATAATATAATATATATATATATATATATATAATTATATTATATATATATATAGTATATATAGTATATAAGTATATATATAGATATACTATTATATATAGAGTATTGATGCCTAACAGGCATTTAGGGGTGAAAAACATGCATTCAAAAAATTATATAGACTAGTTATGTATTTTACGACTCTTTGTACTTAAAGGAATACCCAAGGGGTAAACCGCAAAGATGGCAGGATCGGGGTCTCTCGGCCTTCCGGGGAACGACAGGTAGGACTATTCCCCCCCTCCGGGAGGGTCTCCGGAACCCCCGTCTTTGATATTTGGGTGTCGCGGGGGTATCCTCCGCCCCTCCCCTTAGGGGAGGAAAACGTCCCCCCTCTGTCCCCCGTCGGCTCGAGCCCCCTAATTTTTTATTTTTTATTTTTATTTTTTTATTTTCCTTATTACATTATTTTAAAATTTACCGCTGATTCCAAATATTGTAATTGGTTTTTTGTAAGTAGTCGTACTTTTCGAGATATATTCAATTATGAAAAAAAAATTTTTTTTGTTTTTTACATTTTTGTAATAAGCTTTATACGCTGATTATCAAATATTAATGGTCTTTCTGTACAGTGTCGTACTATTTTCGAGGATATTTCATTTTTTTTTAAATTTTAATTGTTAAAAATGTTGATTTTAAATAATTATTTAAATATTTCGAACTTTTTTGAATTATGTCCATCACCACTGAAATTCATTGTTAGTATTATATATACTAGCATATGTTAAAAAAAAAACAAAAAAAAAAATCAAACTGACGGAGTCTTAAAAAATAAACAGAGCCATATATTTATAAGTATATATTATATATTATATATATATTATATAGTATATAATATATATATATATATATATATTATATAAAATATAATATATATAGAACATAATATATATATTATATATATATATATTTATTATATTTAATATAACTATATATATATAAGTTATAAAGCTTATTTAAGTTTTTAGTTTGTTTTATTATTTATGTGCCTAATGGCAAAATATGTTCCGTTCGAGGGGACACGGGGAAGAAAAAATGATTTTTTTATAATATGGAGAATCTACCTCGGGTAAATTTCAGCCTCTCTAATAATGAAATCAAAAGTCAAGTGAAGCGCCACGGCCAGCGTTTGCTTACCGTTCAGAGTCCAAAATTTCCCACGCGCCGAGCGAAATTGAAGCCACCCGTTATGAAAATATGAATGAGGGGAGGCCAACGTTTGCGATTCAATAATGAGACGTATCAAAGTCTTGTATATTGACCCTAATTGACTCCTTGGTCATCATGTGTTTCTGCGTTCGTTCTACCCATACCCCCAAACACCCCACCGGAGATTTCCAGTCCCTCTTTTCCTTATGTAAAATTAAAGCTCTTACAGAATGGTTTTCATGTTGCACGCCATCTCGTGACTGTTTGCATTTTTGAGAGCTTATTTTTACCTTTAAATTGTCTTTATTAATGTAGATTAGAACCTTAAAAAAAAATTATATATATATATATATATAGTATATATTATATAATATATAGTATATATATATATATAATATTATATATATATTATTATATATATAAAA
>JABUQX010036537.1:0-7500 GCA_015478945.1 Trachelipus rathkii | reverse complement strand
CACCCTACACCTAGCCTCACCCCAGCTCACCCTAGCCTACACCTACACCTACACCTGCCTCCACCAACCTTCACCTACACCTACACCTAGACTCCACCCAACCTTCACCTAGCCTACACGTGCCCCTACATCCCTTGACTGGCTCCAACTTTTATGCGCTCAACTTTGATAGCGTCATCTTTGTTGGATCTATATGATGAGTTCACTTTGATGACAGCAGACTTTATTGATGGTCAACTTTGATGGTTCCCAACCACCTAGAAGTATCATGATGTTTCTAATCTAGTGATGTTCTATTAGTGGTCTATGAGTATTAGATGAGTACCAGGTGAGTGCCATGAGTGCCAATGGAGTCAAGTGAGTGCCATGAGTGCCAAGTGAGTGCCACATAGTGCAAGTGAGGTGCCACATAGTGCCAAGTGAAGTGCACTTTTTCAAGCTTTTAGCCTCCCCGAGCTGGAATAGCCTTACTATGGGTGTCTACCCCAGGTTATAAGGATGAGGAATCGATTGGTGTATAATTACAAGTTGCTAGGATGCTTACCTACTATGATGTTAGTCTTTTCTATATCACTTATAGCTATATCATATTATTAACTATATATATATATAGTTATAATATATATATATATATATATTAGTATATATATATATATATATATAATATATATTATATATTATATATATATATATTACTTGCCACACACCTACCACACATTCACTATGACACGTATACACACATTCACTATGAAACTTATACACACGTATGACACTTAATAAGCACTTACACTCTCCATAGACACGTACATTAAACCATATACACTTACATTCACACCCACACACAGATACCACTGTACACATGCACCCACCAACTCGATATTTTGATGCCTGCAAACTTTGATGGCCTCAACTTTGAATGCCTCAAGCATTTGAATGCACTCAGCATTAATGCCTCAAACTTTGATGCCTCATCTTTGAAGGTTCTTCTTTGATGACTCATCTTTTGATGACGTCATCTTTGATACATCTATATTGATTTGATTCATCTTGAAACATTTTCTAACTTTATCTAGCCTTTTCTACCTTACATCATAGAACATAGCTAATATTAATGTCTTCCCATGAAGTCATAAGCAACAAGGGCGCCGGCATCCCTCTGCACAAAGGCCCCTGAACCCGCACCCGCAGGTCCGTCCAGCCGCTTTCCCGTTCCCCGTTCGCCGCGTTCCCGCCCGCCGCAGGCGCCCGCAGGCGCAGTATTTCCGCGTACCCGCCCGCGCGTGCGCCCGCAGGGCAGTATTTCGCGTTACCGCGCCGCGTGCGCCCGCAGGACGCAGATTTCCGAGTAACCTGCCCGACGAGTGCGCCCGCAGGCGCAATGATTCCGCGAACGAAACAAATCGATCATCAATGTAAAACTATTCAAAAGATATTTTCATTTAAAATACTACGAGTCATTCATTTTATTTCATACTTAAACATTCTTTTATTTAAAAACATTTTCGCGAAACATAAAACTGTAACTCATTACAGACCTATTTATTAACATTATTTTTTACTTAAAACTTTTTACTTAATACTTTTTATAATTTATTAAATTTTTAAAAAATTGTATGTAAAGAAAAAAATTCAGAGGTGGCTTTCTGCTATATAATTCATTTTATATTTTACTACAATTGTACGAAATTTTACTAAAAACATTAACATTAAATACCTTAAGCAGTAAATCAGTAATCAATAGAGGTGTTACCTGACACCAAGGAGGGATTAGTTTGCTTTTGTTTACTCTGTTTTTACGCTTTAACTCTTGGTTTTACTGCTTTAATCATTTTTATGCTTTAACTTCATATGTTTTACTGCTTTAACTCATATATTTATTAACATTACATACCTTAAAACAGTAAATCAGTAAATCAATAGAAGTGTTACCTGACATCAAGGGGGGGATTAGTATGCTTTTGTTTTACTGCTTTACTGCTTTAACTCATGTTTTACTGCTTTAAATCATGTTTTCACTGCTTAACTCATATGTTTTACTGCTTTAACTCGTATATTTATTAATATTATGTTTTCTTTTATATTTATTTTATTTTGTTTTAATACTTTTTATTTTTATTCTTTTTATTCTTTTTATTTTATTTTTATTATTTTACTTTTATTATTATTTTATTTTGTTTTAATACTTTTTATTTTTATTCTTTTTATTCTTTTTATTTTTATTATTTTACTTTTATTATTATTTTATTTTTATTATTTTTTATTATATAGTACTTAGGTTATTACTTCATGCCTAGGTTTATTATTATTTAGACACAATACACAACACACACATCACACACCACACACACACGCACACACACACATTACACTTAGACACGACATTCACATATGGACACTATATACACCACATTCACGTATGACACTTAATTACCACATAGACACTCATTTACACTTTACACACACACACCAACGACACACACACTTACACTTAGACACACATTCACTATGACACTTATACACACATTCACTATGACACTTAAATTTACCCATAGACACTACATTTGACACTTAACACACAACACACACACACCACAAACAAGATTTTACTTACACCCACACAGATTTACTTACACAAAGATTTACTTACACTCACACAATTTACTTACACTCACACACAGATTACTTACACACCAGTTTTACTTACACACACAGATTTACGTACACACAAAGATTTCACTCTACAGTCACACACAGATTAATTAATCACACACACACACACACGACGCACACTCACTTACACACCCACACACACAGCATACTCACTATACACATATAGAGTATATTTATAAAACATTTATGTTTTAAGTTAAACACTTACATTATACTGACTTCATTCAATATAACTAAAATTATTTCAAAGTTTCTTAAAACTTCTATAATAAATCAATTATCTTTGAACAAAAGAATTTATTACTAACTGTTAATACTTTTTGTTATAAATTTTATAACTATCAAGTTTTTAAATAACTTTTACTAAAATTTTATGAAAATTTATTAAAAAACATATTTTTACCGTACCTTAAAGCAATTAAATCAGTAAATCCAGTAAGGTCGACCCATAGCACCCCTCTTACACCAACATATGCACGTTGTGTTCTATTGACCTTACTGCCTTTATATCATCTTAGCGATAGTAAATAAGTATTTAAAAATACAAAATAATTAAAATCTGCTAACATACATGTATTTTATTAAATCATTCTAAGTTTTTATTTAAAAATAACAATATTCACTTACATTTATATTCGCTCGATGATAAACTAAAAAAATATTTCAAAGTTTTTTAAATAATTGGGATTTTCTTTATTATTATTATGTACATTGACAATCCAACAGGAGAAAACACAACAACCCGCACTCGTTAAAGATACGAAACTGACCTCTCTCTGCTAAAATGGGTGAAATTAACTACTTTAGCCCTAAATTTAGGATAATCTTTTTGTACCCCGGGGCGATTTAGCCTAATTCCAGGTCAAAATATATTTCAAACTGACTTTTTCTGTAAAATGTGGTGCAAAAACTACGTTGGGCTAAAATTATAGGCCGAAATTTAGGATAAACCTTTTTGTACCACAGGCGGATTTAAGCCTAAATACCAGGACAAAAGGTAATTCCAGTATAGACAAGAATCGAGATCAATGTTGATTATTTTAGTAATCATTATTTCAACTGAAAAGCTGATCGGAAAATTCTTGATCAGGTAAGAAGCGAAATGATTTACCCTTCGTTGTGAGTGGACGAGTAATCCTTATCTCTTATAAGGAACCTCGTATGTGATTTGTCGAGAATTATTTTATCGCTTTTTGTTTTTTTTCATATCCTGAGCCTTGAGTGTGATGTAAAATCTTGAGTGAAGTGTAAGTAAATCTGTGTGAGTTGTAAGTAAATCTGTCGTGTGCGTGTGGATGTAAGCTGTAAATGTAAAGTGTCTATGGGTACAACTGTAAGTGTAATAGTTAGAATGTGTGTATTTTAAGTGTCATATGAATGTGTGTCTAAGTGAAGTGGTGTGTGCCGTGAGATGTTGTGTGTAAGGTGTAAAGGTAAGTGTTATGGAGTTAAATGTAGCTGTCATAAGTGAATGTGTGTATAAGTTCCATAGTTGAATGTGTGTCTAAGTGTAAGTGTGTGTGTTAGCGTGTGTGTGTTGGTTGTGTGTGTGCATGTGGGTGTATGTGTGTTCATAAATAATCAATAGACAATAGGGCAGACGTAAAATAGAACACTAAGTATAATAATAGAAAAAGAATAAAAATAAATACCTAATAAAAAAAAATACTATAAAATTAAAAAGGATAAAGAATAAAAAGAAAAAGTCTTAAACCTTTAAACCTGAGAACAGTAAATGAATTCCCAGCAGTCTATACCGTTTTCAGTGTCTAAATATAAAAAGTATTAAACAAAATAAAATAAATACAAATGCAACAAAATATTAATAAATATACGAGTTTAAAGCAGTAAACATATGAGTTAAGCAGTAAAACATGAGTTAAAGCAGAGTAAAATGAGTATTTAAAGCAGTAAAGCAGTAAAACAAAAGCATTATAATCCCCCCTTGAGTTAGGTAACACCTCTAGTGATTTACTGATTTACTGTTTTAAGATGTAATGTTATAAATATATGAGTTAAAGCAGTAAAACATATAAGGTAAAGAGTACAACATGAGTTAAAGCAGTAAAACAAGAGATTAAAGCAGTTTTAAAACAGTGTAAAACAAAAGCAAAAACTAATCCCTCCTTGCTGTCAGTTAACACCTCTATGATGTACTGATTTTACTGCTTTAACGGTAATGATAATGTAATGTGCTAGTAAAATTTCGTTTACAATTGTAAGTAAAATAAACATGCGATTAATTGGAGACACTCTGAGATTTTTTATTTACTTACATAACAATTTTTTAAAAATTATAAATTAAAAGTATTAAGTAAAAAGTACAATAATAAAATAATGTTAATAATAAGGTCTGTAATGAGTTACAGATTTTATGTTCGCGAAAATGTTTTTTTAATCAAAAATGTATTTAAGTATGGAAACTAAATGATAATGGACTCGTAGTATATCTTTTTTGTTTTGAAATGAAATTCTTTGAATAGTATACAATTGATAATCATATTTTTCGGTTCGCTGGGATACTTCGCCTGCGGGCGCATCGGGCAGTACGGCGGAAGAATACCCTGCGGCCTGCGGGCGCACGCGCGGGCGGACGTACGCGGAAATAACTGGCGCCTGGCGGGAGCACAGCCGGCGAGCAGGGGGTACGCGGGAATTACTGCCGCCTGCGGGCGCACGCGGCGGCGGGAAGCGGGAACGAACGGCGACGGAAAAGCGGCTGACGGACCTGCGCGGTGCGGTTCAGGGGCCTTGTGCAGAAGGGCGCATGCCAGCGCCCATGTGGTTGCTTCACTGACTTATGGGAAGACAGTTAACTATTGCTATGATTCTTTGAACATAAGTAGTAGACACAACAAAAAGCTAGAAAAGCTTATAGAAAAAATAGTTTCAAACGACAATCCGACAAATACATCATCATCAAGCACTAGGTATCACAAGATAACAAGAGCAGTCAAAGCCATGCAGTATCACAACGAGACAACAGAACCTATCCACCACAGATGAGGCCAATCAAACACAAACTTCACCGCACATAATGCTGAGCATCATGCTGAAGGCCATCAAAGTTGAGCATCAAAGTTGAGGCATCAAAATATCGAAGGAAATAATCTAAGTGTAAGTGTATCTGTGTGATGGTGTGAATGTAAGTGTATCTGTTTAAATGTAAGTGTCTATGAGAGAGTGTTAAAGTGCTTATAAGTTCATAGTGATGTATAAGTTTTCACTAGTGAAGTGTGTATAAGTGTGTATACGTGAATGTGTTGTAGGTAGCTGGTGCAAGTATATATATTATATATATATAAGTATATATATATATATTTATATGATATATATATATTTATATATATATATATAATCATTACTATATTATATATATAGATATATATATATAATTTATATATTAAGTATATATATATGAATATATATTAAAATATATATATGTGTATATATAAGTATACTAATATATATATATATATATATAATATATAAATTATATAATTATATAATATATTGGCTATAAGTGATAGAAAAAGACTAAATCTCATAGTAGGAAGCAATCCTAGCAAACTATGTACATATAGCACCAATGATCCTCATTACCTATAACCTGGGGGTAGACACCAATATTAGGGCTATTATTCTAGGTTCAGGGGAGGCTAGAAAAGGCTTGAAAAAAGTGAGCACTCACTTGCACTTATGTGCACTCAATATGGCACTATTAGGCAAACTCACCTGGCACTCATTGGCACTCACTTGGCCCTCATTGCAGCTCATTGGATACTTCACTTGGCACTCACCTGTTGCACTCATCTAGTAATACTCATAGATAATCATAGAACACTATAGAACATCACTAAGATTACTTTCTACGGTGGTTGGGGAACCATCAAGTTGAACCATCATATAAATCTGCCGTCATCAAAGGATTGAATCAATTCAATATAAGATGCACAACAAGGAATGACGTCATTCAAAGCTTGAGCCATACAACAGTTGAAGCATTCAAGGATATGTAGGGGGCACGTTGTAGGCATAGTGTGAGCGTTGGTGGAGTCTAGTGTAGGTGTAGGTGAGGTGGTGAGAGGCTAGTTGTAGGTGTAGGTTGTAGGCTAGGATGAAGCTGGGTGAAGCTAGGTGTAAGGTGTAGGCTAGGACAGCTGCGGTGGAATTCTAGTGGTGTAGCGTGTAGGCTAGGTGAAGGTATGGTGGAGGTAAGGTGTACGTGTAGGCTAGGTGAAGGCTAGTGTAGGCTGGTGATATAACTAGGCATAGTGTAGGCTTGGTTGTCAGGCTGGGCATGATAGGCTATGTGCGAGGCTGGTTGACTAGGCTATTATGGAGGCTAGGTGATAGGCTAGTAGGGTGTTGTGCTGTGTGTGATTGGCGCAGAGCCGGGATGTAGATGTTACCAAATATTCAAAATGGGCTAAGCCTAAAAGACGGTAGCAAAAATGGGTGGGCCAAAATTGACCCATGGAATGACCAAAGGTTTGATCGAAAAAATTAGGGGGGGGGAAAATAGGGGGGTGACAACCGTTTGGCGCAACCTTCTTCGAAGGGTTGCAAATTAGGTTGCCGAAAAATTAGGGTTCTCAAAAAATTTGGGTTCTCAAAAAAAATTTTGGCGTTTCTCAAAAATTTGAGGTTACTCCAAAAAAATTTGGAAAGAGGTCTAAAAAACAATTTGCACGTTCTCAAAAATTATGAAACCCCGTTCTCAAACAATTTCGGCTTCTCAAATCCGAGCGTTCTCAAAAATACGAGAAGTTCTCAAAAATCCTGTTCTCAAAAAAATCCCAGGGTCTTCAAAAATCACGATCTCTTTCT
>JABUQX010036536.1:20000-37911 GCA_015478945.1 Trachelipus rathkii | reverse complement strand
TTATTATTAATATTTAACTTTAATTTTATTATTTCATAACGTATATAAAAAGTTTAGTTTCCCATATCATATTTCCTTAAAACATTGAAAAGAACTAATATTGGGGGATATGTAATTAATGGTATTCGTATGTTCAGCTCCAAATTATTTAGGGTAGAAGTGAATGGCAAGAATTCATAGGGTGAAGAGTTAGGCCAAAGACCGAGCGCCGTTCTCCCTTTGTCTTTGCGGGAGAGTTATAGTGACCGAAACGCGAGCAATTGTAGACTATAGACACTAGACTACGTACAGCATCTACGTATATATATATGATTTTGCTCTATGGTAGTCACCCTGAGTATCATGAGGGAGAGTAAAGCTATATAGGCTATATATAAGTATCATATATAACATTTAGTTATGGCCGTCATGCACGCGTTATGCCGCCACTACCCACGCCCCCGCTACTACTGAGTCAATCCCGCTTACTTCTACTACTCTATATGCTATATATAATATATATATACCAGTGTTATCCTCCATTGTGATAGTTGAGTTGTTACAGTGAGTCTATATCATGAGTTTCACACAGCATATTAACGAGTATTATTTTTATTACTACCATTTTAATATTTCAGGATTAACCGCACATCCTCTCAAATGAATAAATTATCATCTATCTTTATACAGTCTATCATATTTCACTTCATAATATATTAAATTATTCAATATAATATATTATATCATCTATATATCTCTATCTCATACCTATATATTATAATATCTCTAATTTCTATAATACTATATTATCTATATACTATATAATACCTATATAATAATTTCTACTTATATATCTATCTATCTATATATTTCTATTTATATACTGATTTACTTATTATATATCTATCATATATATCTATCTATCCTTAGGTCCTACCCCATCGTCATCATCTAGTATACATATGCATGCTATGCTTATGAGCACCTAATTGATATATACACTGATCATCTTATATTACACATATAACATATATTAATATATCTATCTTTATTATTCTTTTTATATATAGTATCATATCTATCATTATTTTAATAATCAATTACTATATATAATATCTTACTATATCTATCTATATATATAAAATACTATATACTAATGTAAAAAAAAATGTTCAAATTTATACAAAAAGTCTATGTTGTCCTCTTTTATTTCTCTATAATTATTACTATCTTAGTTCTCGTTGGTTTATATCATTATATTTAACATATATTTATATCTATATATTTTTATATATATATATATATATATATATAACTATATATATATAATTATTACTTATATGCTCTACTCTGCTCACGATCTTTTCGACCTCCTCCAGCACTTTTCTATATCACCCTCTATATATATATTTCATACTCAATTGAAATCCTATATACGTATTAAAATATATATATTATATATCTATTATATATATCTTTTTCTTATCATATATATATTATTATTACTTTTATATTTATAATATATCTATATTTACCTACTCTTACCTGACATACTACGTTCCTTATGATGTATGCATCATTATCTAAATAATATCTATATATATATATAATATCCTTCTAAAATATATCATATAGTATATATATATATATACACTCTCTATATAATCTATCTATCTTACTCTATTATATACTATATATATTTATAACAAAACTGTCTCGTATGCCTGGTATTAACCCATGAGGGCTCACTTCTCCCTAATGCAACATACGCTCGTTCAAAAGTCTGTGACTTTGCAACATTTATTATGTAACTAGTCTAGTTTGCAACTGACCGTAAGTTGAAAGAGCGTGAGCTTGTCACGATAGTGCCCCCTTTACTATATATAAATATATATAATTAATATTATATTATATATATTATATATTTTATAATATCATATAATTAATTATATATATATATTATATAATACTATATAATATATATATATCATTAATTTTATATCATATATATATATATATATCTATATTATAATATATATATAATGAATATTATTAATTATATTATCATATATATATACTATCTATACTCTATCTTATCATATTATTACTTATACTACTGAGTTTACGGTAAAGAGTAGAGCTTAATTATTAGCAGAGAAATTTTTTCTCATTTATATGAAAATAAATATTTGTCTTCACCACGGTCTTCTTTATTTCGGACGGAGTGAGATTATTGTTCAGTTATCCTCCGAGACATCGAGGCCTTTGTATCGTGGCTCTATTTTTGTACAACTTACAGTAATTTTTACCGTTATTTCTCTTCTTTGAGCATTGTTGCCTAGATATATTGTACAATTCATTTTGTAATCCTTCTCTATTATCCGCCTGTCATATTCGAGAGACTACACACAGAGCGCTCTCTTATAATTCGTCATTATCTTCACATGATTATATGATTGCACATGTGCAAACAGTAGACGTTGTGTGAAAATATACATACCATTTTGTCCTATTTGCTGATTTAGTGATATTTAAAGTCTTGCGCAGGAAAGTTTTCTGCAGATTCCCATTAAATCACATATTATAAAACTCTGTGAATCTTTGTTATTATATTATATCTGTACTGATCTTTATTATTATTTATTAACTGCTACTTCTGAGTCGTCATATTTATCTGTGTAACTTAATTTGATTAATTATTATTATTATTATTCATTATCTAATGTGTATTTTATTGTCAGTATTTATATATCAATTATTAAGAGCTCCATGTTTTTACCTATTATCCATGCCCTCAATTGTTCTATTCTAATTATTCATTACTCTTATTTCTACGTCGTTATTAGTATTGTGATATCTTTCTATTGTTAATTATTAATTTACTTAGTCACTTGAGTATTCTGAGAGTGTGAGTTGGAATTTTATCTCTTTAATTTTCATCTTTATTTATCTAATTATTATTTTTACTCTTCATCTAATTCCTTCTGTGACATTCAGTACTATAATAATTAATATTTTATTATATATATTACTAATCACTGATAATTGAACATTCCACTTATATCTAAATGTGACAAATATATGAATATTTGAAATATATGCCCAGTACTGGAGGATTAGTATCAATAATTATGATAATAATTACAGTAATGATAATATTTATTACAATTCTATATTGCACATAATAATATATATATCTTGTATTTCTTCTCCAGGTAAGGCGCTACGCGTTTTTGCGGTGCTAATATCGGTCGATGAACAACTCGCTCACCGGGCTAGAAGTTTATCGGCGTACCTCGTCAGACAGTTGCCACACTTAATATATCGTTCTAGCCGCCAGTGTAGTTGAGTACTACAGTTTGCCTTCTCCGCAAAGTACGACACTCTATGATCAGGACTTGACCGCCTTTTTGAAAGTTATCTCCGCGCATTTTTATGGTTTCACCGTTGTGATACTGACACTCTTAAAGTTGAATTCACAACCACTCTATAGACGTAGAGTATAATCTATTTTCCATTCTGACACGGGGGACTGAGGTGTGGGCCCTGTTCATATATTTTGTTATACACTATTGGGAGTGAATCTCTCTGCTACCACGTGTCTTGAATTAAACCGGTGATTTCCGCCGTACCTAGAAGACAGGTCGCACTTTTAACCACTCGTTTGCTGTATGGATGTTGTTTTGCGCCGTATAAATATCCCAGTACCATTTTTTTAGTAAGGTGATCATTGGATATTCTATGGAGGAAAAATTTATGTCGTGTTACAGTAATGATTTGGATATTGCAAGTATTTTATCATGAAGCTTCTTTGAGATAATAACAGATAACCTACGGGGATCAATACCACAGGTTTCTCCCTAACAAATGGTTGTGATATGCCCCAGGTAAGCTCAGAATGGCTTTGTTGTTCCGTAAGTTGTAAGCCTTACTGATCGATTTTCTGTACTCGTGTACTTTATTCATCTAATTATATATCTTACATCATCACCGCTCGTGTGATACCACACTCGGATAAAGAAACATTTCTAATTACTGTTTACAGATATGTAATAGAAACACCAATCCTTCGATACTTTTGCCACAGCACCACTTCTCTATACTCCATCAACTAAACCGATTAATCCAACATGAAGGTCATATGCTATCTAGTAACAAAACACACCTAAGGCCATCATCGATTATCCTGATCCGCTCATATTAACACACTGTCCCCCTTTAGTCGTGTGACACTGTTTAGTGTGTCATAAAGTTCACAACTGTTCTAATGATAGAGAGTTTATGTGGTCACATGTATCCCATCCCGAGCCTATGTTCCTCATTCAGAAAGTAACTATAATTCATGGAGGATTATAACAGGACCATAGAAAAACATTGACCTACTTTGAATTTTTTTGAGTACCCGTTCATGTCGTGGTCCCTTTTACATTTTATATATCAGAGGCTGGCGTTTTTTCAATTGCTCTTTAACATTGTTCTCTCAGTGATTCTGAGAGAGGGGCTGACGTGCCTCTAAAAACTCAACTCGGAGTTATTTGGCAAGCTTTCCGCCCATCTCATAAGTTAATACTAAATAATTCCACCATATCACGCCTAGGAAAATATGTCTTAATTGACAAACCAAACTAACTAATACCCTATTTCAATTTTGTAAGGCAATACTACACGTACTATAATATATTCTATAACATAATCTTATGAAAATGCAAACTAAAATTAATATCAATTTCTAAAAAACACCTAACAAATCAGCCATAACCTATATAATATATCACTTCGTATTGACCTATTATATATCATTACTCACTCTTACAATCATATATTCATAATAAGTACTTTTTAATAAATAATTGATTCCTAACAGTAGGAATATTTATCACACCCTTATTCTCTTATCTAGATTCAATCAAAACATGATTCTTCGACAAAGCATTTCATAACAGATTTATATCAGTCTCAGTCTCTCCTAGCCGATTTTATATATTCGCAGTCACATTCTCTACTGGTTTTCTAAAATTCAAGACTCACTAAACCATCAATCGACATCTCTATCATAAGTAATAGTCATACAAATAAGACATATCACAAGGCTTTGATAAACAGTCATTCCATCGACTTTTTACAATAGACTAATAGTATTTAAACTAACATTAATTTATATCAATTTCTTAAATTAATCAAATTAGATGGTACTACTCTTAGCAAGTTTTCCGTGGTGACGAGGTCACGAACCGTATGTATGGATTGAGCCATACATTTATACCTACCCTCACTGGTGCCTCCTCGTCACTCATACCAGATCTGTTTACTTATGATGCAGTCCACCCCCCCCACAGGAATGCCCATTCTTATTTTACCTTCTTTATCTTGATCTTTTAGAGTATTAACACTCTTAGTTGTATGAAGGACGTTGCTCTCTTTAATGGAGATACTTTTCATAGCTCGCTTTCTCATTCGCGCGCTGTCGGAAGGAGATGACTGTTCGTTCTGAACCTTATTTCTGATAGTTCTTTGTGATTGTAATATTTGTGATGACAACTCTTCTATTTAACGTTGCCCTACGTGTATGTTGTATAGCAATCTATGAGACAGTCTATGTCATCGTCTCCTCATATTAGCAACGCAACCCACCCTATGAAACATATTATATATCTAGCTTCTATAATGGTGCATAATGTGGCTTTTATATACTAAGCGAGAATGTAATCTTCGAGTCGTACGTCTACTTCTCAAAAAATATTATTCGTTATTTAATTATAATTATATTAATCACCCAAAAAAAGTAAATGAATTACTATACATCACCTCAAGGACATATGGTGGGTATCAAAATAAATCACCATTCAATGACATATCCTTCTCATACTATTATACCTAACCTATACCCCCCCTTACCCTCAATCTAACACCAGCCATCAAACTTCAAAATCTAAACACACACGAAAGAAGTTTCTAAGAAAAATGACAAAACTTGGTAAATCTCACTCATTATTTGGCCACACAATGAAAGAAAACTCACAATTCTTAATATAATAGACCATAAAACCTTACTAACCCTTTTCAGTAACAAATTATACTGAATCACGCTAAATGCCTTTGACTTTCTTATCAACAGATACCACTTTTTAATATCGCTACCAGGTATATTAAATATAAGCGCGATCATTCAAATATTATACATATTTCTCAAGGGTTGATTTATTTTTCTAGAATGAATTTTTATCTAGCAGAAAGTGTTATAACCTATGAGCCACATCTCACTTTTGAGAGTCTCTATATATGAGTTATGATTAGACGTTTATTAATACTTATGAGAGTTATATACAACTTTCCTTATCAACCGAGCGAGCTTCTCTTTATTGCCCGTATCAATCAAATCAACTTAAATTATTACTTTCAAATTGGACTCCTTGCACTCCATGGGTGTCTTGTTGCAATACCCGGCACAGTACAAAATTCATTGCCGATAGGGTAACAGATCATTGTCAAAGCTTTTAATTAATACGGGTTGTCCTTCATATCGATGCTTTTAAATGGTCCTCTTTATAGCCTGCCTATATATCAAACAAAATTAAAACCTATAGTATACTAAGTTAAATCATAGCTTAGTATAGTAAACCTAAACTCATTAAACTAAAAAAAAAATTCCCATTTTATCAGGTCATCCCTTTTGTTTATATTTTTACATTGAAATAAATGTGAAAAATTATTATTTTTGAAATTAACTGACCCCCGTCCCGTTTACCGCGTTAGGTATCAGTTTTAAGTATAATTGTCAATATATATATATTTAATATTAATATATTATTAATAATATTAATATATATATAATTATCGGAGAAAATGCCTTAGTATAACTGCTAATATTTATAAATAACAAGAATTAAATTTTTATTTAAATTAAAACTTATTTCTCCTTGTTTATTTTATAATCATGTATCATATTACCTGTTCATTATTAATAGACCATAATTTCACTCAGAATGATAAACTTGCAGGTAATAATACTTTAAACCCTTGGACAGTCAACTAAAACAAACTATACAGAAATTTAGAGAAGATTACTTTATCAAAGGATCTCTCTCACTCCTCTAATCATCTCTTCTCATATCTCTTTCTTCTCTCTAACTTCTCTCCTAGCTTCTATAATAATATAATAATTAATATATAATTATAAAGTAAAAATATAAAGCATAATAAAACAGTTATTTTTAAAAATTAATATTTTTTATAATATTTGCCCCTATATAACTGAATCCCGACTTATATAACCTTAGTAGAATTTTAATGAATCGCCGTGAGTCTTTAGTTATTGTTAGTAATATTATATAATATAAATTTTTCTATATATATAACTATAATAATGTTTATATTTGAACTATATTTATAATATATAATTTTAATAATATATATATATATATATATATATATAATTAATATATATAATATAATATATTAATATAATATATATATATATATTTGAGTGGATGTTCAGTAAGGGAATCTCTCACAGTCACACAGAATGCGGCTAGAAAAGTGTTACAGCAAAACTACGACGAATGGGGAAAATCCCTTACAAGCGAACCCGAAAGAGGAACAAGGCTAAGAAATATTAAGTTAGATCTTATATATACGCAAGATAATATACAGTCCAAATACGGATATGACAATATATATTGACGAAGGGTCCAGCTACGAGAGATGGAGCGTCATTCAGGAAAAGCATGTGCCTGAAGCATCAAAGTTAGGACTCTACGGTCAGCGCAAAGGAGGAGCGCGTCTGAAGGGTCGAGATGGCAACCCGGCAGAGCGCACACACAAAGAGATTGAACGCCACCAGTGAGGCGACGGACCCAACAACTGCAGGGGAGCGCCAACACTTGGGCAGGTTCGGGACGGATTCCCTCTCGCCCTGCGCCCTGCGACATGAGAGAAAATCTCCGCGATCCCGGTGAGTTATATACCATGGACTCGACAAAGACGCACCGCCACCCAGTGCGCACGCGCCAAGGAAACCACTCCAGAGGCACGCGAGATCGCGCTTGCACCCCTAACACTCACACTTAAGAATGAAGACCGACACGGCCATAGTAAACGGGTACTTTGACTATTACTCTGAAGTTTGTGCATGCACGAGCATCCTCCCCAAAATGACTGCAGCTCAAGTAGAGGAATCGCCCGAAGCAAGAAGATATTATGAGAAAATCTGTTAAGCAAGTCATGGAAATGGTCCCTAATATAGGCCACAGATCAGGAGGAAGGTATTGGTAAACACTCGACACCCTGTGTACAAGCCGCTCTAGTTTGGCTTCACTAGATAATCGGCCAAGTTACGTTGCCATGTACAATCACCCACATAGCGTAATGAGGAACCCAATCGAGAACTCAATGTTATGTTAGGTGCTTAATATGATCAGCAATAAGTGTAAAAAGTCGAGGAGATACTGCTGAATGGCTAACAGTAGACAACAATCAGGGTTAACTATTGTGATGTATCGTCTAAAGCAACGAGACTGGATAGAGGCCGCTCGATGAATTACTAAGGAATAAGATTAATTGGTATAATTAATAATTATATATATTTAATTAATTAATCTTAATATAAATGTATATATTCCATACGGGCTCAGAAAGGTATCTAAATAGATTCATTGGTTCATCACATTTTTTGAAATTATAATACTTTATAATTCATAGCAATGTAAAAAAAACAGACAATAGGATAGTGGGGTAATAAGGGTAAAAAGGGACTTACAGTGATGTTCCGGTAAGAACTAACTGCTGAATAAGCTTCCGCAGCTCTCATATTCACTATATACCTGTCTTTGATACTCTCAATCGGTTAGTATAACCGCTATACAGAGTCCGTCTATGTAGACTATAATACTCTGCGTGAGACATAATACATTAATTGTAGATAACCCTTCAATAATCAGCAATAAACCTTACAATGGGTGTGCCTCCGACTTTAATTCATAAAGCCTGAAGATCCGCACTGCTAAGAGAGTCAGGAGGCGGAGAGAACTCCACATAACTGTAAACTACGGCTATGATAGTCAGAGGTTAAAATATCTAATATTGCAATATTAAGACCACCTATTTATATTATATTTTGCGGCGGTGACGCGAGGTAGTAGCTGCCTTGAGTAAGAGATCAGGAGGAAAGCGACATGAGTGCAGTAAGAGTACAGAGAACGCGCACCCTCATGAGCTGCGTCTAAATCATCTCACACACCAATATGTCATCTATACAATAAAATCTAAATAATAAAATAATGGAGTAAGGTTTTTTGTTATTACCCCCTCGCTCACAAAAAAAAACGGGTAATAAGTAAAAAAAACCCTCTAAATATAAAAAAAACGTCATTTCCCCTCCTACTACCCCTAACTAATATACAATAAATTAGAATGTCAAGGCACTAAGACGAGGTATGATTAACCTGAAGACGGTAAGTCTTGGAAGTGATGTGCCGGAAGAGATTTCACATAAGATAACGCGGCATATATACTTAGCTTTTGAATGATGAAAAGTTTAAATATATAATGAAGGAAGGTATAAATATCTTTGAGGAAAACTGCACCCTCAGGCTCCATACGGATGGGGATCATATGAAAGGTACTGTAACAAACGGCTATGTTCGATTAGTAGAGCGATCCCTACCTAACTACGACGAGATTTTTCTGGTGAAGAGAATGTACTGTAATGAACTTATCTAGAACGTTAGTGAAATCTGTAATGTACATCTAGCGCTAAATATCTCATATATTATTTAGCAAGGACTAAGTAAAACCTCCTCATATCGATTTCATACCACCTGATGAATTATGACGTTCCTATTTAATAACATAGGAAGTTTATAGAACTCCAGAGATGTACAGGGTACAAGATCCTCAACATAGATGGAGCATGACGCACCAGATGGATCGGATGTGAATATATATTTTATCTAAGACATACATGATTGCTATATTTTACTTTGAATATATTTATTTATTTTATATTATTCAAATTTTAAAAATATAAATTAAAACAAAATGGTGGATTTTACTATTTTAATAATTATGTAATTTGTGTTGGTATTAATGTATTTTTAGATGTATTTGTTATAATAAAATTTAAATTGATTTTAAATATAATATAATATATAATGACATGATTATTATTATATATAAAATGATAAAATATTATTATTATTCATAAATATTCCAATTAAAAACATTCTATACGTGTCTTTAAATAAAATATATATTCGGAGACCGAAAAATATACGTCTTAAATAATGAATCCCCTCCACGTTTGAGAAAGTAATTAAAGCCTCCTGAAGGCTTAGACCGAAAACTGTATTGTACGCATCAGAGTTACAGAGAGCTCAGAGAACTGCTTAGACTTCAGTCCGTGTAGCATACTATTATTCAAAAATCGGTGTATGATCGACGTAGCCACATGTGCGAATATGTCCGGTCTATCGAGAAAAGAGCATAAATAAGGCCAAGTCCTAGGTGTAACATATTGATACCCCGTTGAGATCTTCATTCCAATTAAAAAAGAATAGATTTTGCGTTTAAATTTACTTTTTAAGTCATTACCCGGAATTATAGAACTCTTTCGTTTAAGCCCTTGAATATATTGATCCCTCTTCTTCAAGTTGTGTACTTGTAGTTGCCAAGGGAAAAAACAGCAGATCACAAATTCATGAGAGCTACGTAGTCTACTGAATGGATTTAAGGAATAATCAGTTTTAATAACTTAATGCTCTCTAAATATTAACACTCAAGTTGTACACCCTCGAATTCATTATTCATAATTTACTTTGTACCTAACGTACTACGTTTTCCATATATTCCTCGCATACACGACTTGCCTTCGGCAAGACATTGTCCATATTTATCTCTCATTTGACTTAAATATCTTTTCTAAGTATATGAACTTTCAAATCATCATTCTCACACATCAATGATCTTTTTCCTTGTCGATTTACCATGACCCTTAATACTTTTCGGCTCCTCCTGCGGAAACAACCTGCTATATTGAATTGGTATATACAGAAAGAGGAGAGAGAGACCCATACCAGTTTTACAACGTCGGACGCGATACTGCACAAATATTCTCTCCTTCAATCACAGCGTCCATATATTCGGTCTCCGGGCTGATTGAATTTCTCAACTTTGCGCCCCGGTTTACCACTCTGTGCCACAAACTCAGACAGCAAAGTGGATATTCAAGCAATTTTTATTTAGTCTCAACAAGAAATAAAGTATAAGTTATGAACCACATTGTCGTACTTGCTTGTTACTAATCGCCAATAAATACTAGTGTTTATTTCTTTTTTATATTTGCACATTTTCTTTTCTCAAAAACGTTATTGTTTTCGGTTGTTTGGAATTTATATTAGCCTATTATCTCTCAACTATTGTGCTTAAGCGATTTCCCAGAAAATTTTTCATTTTTTAAAAACTACTATGTTTCATTAGTATAAAATATCATTTTTTCGTATATACAACTTGCATAAATTTTATTATCACTAGAAATAACTTCAAACTTGAATATGTGCATAGTATGGGGGCATCGCATTACATAAAAAAAAACAATTGTTTTTTCTTTCGTGTTTCACGCTGATACTGAATCAGCGTTGTCCACTTTTTTCTCAAAGACTTTCATTCTACTAATCTTATGGATTTTAATAAAAATAATTACGGTTGAGAGTAAATTTTTTTCTCTCTGTTTAGCTCGAATTTTAAGTGTTTTTTTTTCAGGACAACATATTATTTAGTCACGAATATAAAGTCATGCTAACAACTTTTTTTACTTAGATAATTTCTTTTGTATATTGTATATCTATTAGTTTTGGATTTGTTATTCGAAATCAAAACCTTCCATCATGTAAAATGTTTCTATGTCCGTTTTTTTGTTATTAATAAATATTTTTCTATTCTTTTAAATATATAAACATAAAAAAATTACTAATTTAAGAGAGATGCATCTTGCCCCGATCTCTATTCAAGCTACCTTACAGAAAGATTTGGATACTGTATTGATAACGTGGTATGAGTATGAAATAATAACTATTATATTTCAATTTTCTTCCCTCTTTTCCAAAAATGTTGTGCAATCTCAATCGGTTTATTATATTTTCCATCGCTAATCTTATTCTCAATATATATCTCGATAACCGCTACATAGGGTCATAATATACCTAATCCGTAGTATTATTAGTATGTACCACATCTATAAAAAACCACACCCTTTAGAGTATACTATATATAGTAGTGACTCAACTATAACAGCACAGGTATTCCTATTATTATATATTATATAATTATCACGTCTTGTTCAGTTATTATATTAAAGCTTGTGTAATGCCATAAGAAGTAAAAATTTTATACTTATATAATATATATATACGATATCCGTTCAAAAAAAAAAAAATTCAGAGGTCTAACAGTTCTAGTCAATAAAGCCGAGAATACTCCATCGGTGGTGGGGGGGTCAAGTGGCTCGTTCCGTCCTAACGTCTTAAGTACTCCCCTGGGTACGAGTAGGGGATCCATTACGTATGTATCGACACTTTGTCAGGGGCCAGAGGCGGGTTGCTTTACTTATTTTGAATTTTTATTTCTTGAGGAGCAGGGATGGTGCCTCCACACCTGGACGGTTTGCACGGTCCAATGTTTGAAGGTCCAAGGATTGTTCTGTAGAGTTTTACGTATTTGGAGAATCTTATTTGGGTATGCGGAGATCGTTCTTATAATTAATTGTTTGTGTGTGTCTTAGTAAATGGAAAGTATCTGGAGGTGGGAGGGGACGTGTTGTGTATTGGGAGTAGTATAATAAATAGGTGTGAATTTTTTTCCGTTACGGTGCCAGCCTGCCATGGGTCCGCATAGGGGCAAGGAGGGGCCTTGCCCTACCCTGGAATTTCGGATCTTGATTTTTTTACCTAATATATATATATATATATATTAATATATATATATATATATAATACTTTATATATCTATAATATATATATATATATTATTATATTCTATTATATATATATATATATATATATTATAATATATAATTATAAATATATAAACTTTGAATTTTGGAAAAGTGAATAAATGAAATATATATTTTCTTTACTCATCCGATCAACATAAATTTTCAGGGCTTGTAAAATCGGGCTATTAAATTCTTAAATTAGATAATTTTTTGTATAATCAAAAGAAAATATTATAAAAATTTCCAAAAAATTTTTTTTTGAAATTGTTCCAAGAACAATCAAAAACTAATGCACAAAAGAATTATCTAAGTAAAAAATTGCATCTATTCCGACTACATATGCCCTGAAAATTCATCCACTTCGCCAAACAGAAAAAAATTATCACATTTTTCATTTTAAAATCCAAAAAAGGTGGGTTTGGAAATTGGACAACGCTGACCAGAAAACTCAAAAAATCGAAAGAAAAAAAAAACAATTGTGACTATTGTAGGTAATGGACCCATCTATGCACATTTCCAAGTTTTTGAAGTTGACTTTCGTAAAAATTATGCAAGTTGATCGAAAAATGTCAAACATAGGTTTAAAAAATTGAATATTCTGAAAATGACAATAGACAGAAAAACACACGAAAACAACGTTTTCGAGGGCAGAAAAAGCTACTGTTTGTTTTTTAGGGTTAAACTCGGCTGAAAATTCCGAATTTTATGCTCAATTTTGGGGGGATGAAATGGTCAGCCCGAGCCGAATATTGGACCCTGTCCTTGAAGGAGAGATTTTCAGATTCCAGTAAAACGGCTCTCTCTCTCTCTTTTGTACCTTCATATCCGAATAATATGAAAA
The DNA here is from genome assembly GCA_015478945.1 of Trachelipus rathkii. Lineage (NCBI taxonomy): Eukaryota > Metazoa > Arthropoda > Malacostraca > Isopoda > Trachelipodidae > Trachelipus > Trachelipus rathkii. The sequence continues at coordinate 24,106 of JABUQX010036536.1, read as the reverse complement.
TCGACAAGGAAAAGATCATTGATGAAATGGAGAAAGTTCACTGAATGTTTAAGTATGAGTACAAATGGACAATTTTCTTGCGGAGCAGTCTTTGGTATGACGTTGTGGTCAAGTTCATATTATAATGACATTCAATTAATGATTTATTGAAGCATTATAAAACATTTTATCCATCAGTTTTCCACAGTCAAGACATATGCTCTTTGCTTTTCCTTTAAGCATACTTTATAGGGAAAAGTCTGGAACACTCTTACTTTCATTTTCACATTCACTTCATTAATGAAAGTAAAAAAGTGTTAAGATTACTTTTTCATTGTCTGGGAAAGAGAGTAATAAAGTTAGCACAGTACCTCGATGAATGTCTCAATAAGTTTCGTCTAAGCCTAGGAAGCTTCAATTACTTTTCACGGATTCATATACATATATATAGATATATATATATATAATTATATATATTTATAGTTATATATATATAAATAATATATATATATATATATATATATATATTATATATATATATATATATATAGTTATAATAATATCTATATTCATCCGACTCGTGCGCTGTCTCCATCTTGTGAAACGATCTTGCCTGTACATTCTTGGGGAGTTCTAACTTCTTGTTATGGAAACTCAACTAAGGTTGCCTATCGATAGGATTTCCTCGTGGTGCTCTGCGGTGCTTTACATCACTACGTAAAACTACAGCCATAGTCTTCAGAAAATCTCGTCGTAGGGGGTCCCTACATCGCCTCCATATGTTACGCCCTCTATGGCTCCTATGCGTATGGAGCCAGAGGGTGCGGTTTCCTCAAACTTAACCTTCCTTACTTACTCTCTCAAAGCTAATTGCAGCCGTTTCTGGATTCTTCCGCACCTCATTCCAGACTCCGTCTTCAGGTTTCCTACCTGTCGCCTTGAAACTATTGTAGAGCGTGTCCGTGACAACTCCTTAATTATTGGCTTTTGCCTGGGTTGTTACTTTCCATCTTCGCTTCTCGACTTCCTCGCGAGTGGTCATGCAATATGATTTTACTCTACCCGTTTACAGTGGGTCTCTCCGCCTCCTGCTCTCCAGCACCTATCAGCGCGAGACTATCCGCCTCCTGCTCTCTGCATTGGGATCCAGTCTTTGAATAAGTCGGAGCCACACCCGGTGCAGTTGAGGGATCCTTTCTACGCGAGGTCATAGCGACTCTATAGGCGGGTTTACACCGATGGTTCAAAGACGGATGGAGGGGTGGGAGCTTCAACTATGTCTCGGACATCACTGTAGTCCATACCCTTCCACTATTTGTCTGTTTTTTTTTGCTGAAGCTAGATAGCAATGTCCATGGCGGGTTCAGGAAAGTACCTTGCCGTGGAGGTAATTATCAGCATCTTTTCGATTCTCGAGCGATTTCCAGTCGTTGTTGACGGTCAACCCGTTAAGCCCGCTTGGTCCTTGCCATTCGCAGTCCTCTGCTTGTTTACCTGGAGCACCACAACATTGAGTTTCTGTGGGTTCCTCCATGTGGGTGTTCCTGGGAACGACTGGCCGATTCGGAAGCCACATGCGGCTGTACCAGGGTGTCGTAGTGCCCAATACTCTCCTTCCTGGCTGTTGCGCCGGACCATTTCCTGCTACAGATTTCTCCATCTCTTTTCGTCGGTTTCCTTTCTGGCTGGCAAGCATGTTTGGCGGAGGATGCTCGTTGCGCAAACTTCAGAATGTCATAACCCGTCCTTGGCGGTGTCTCAGTCTAGTTGAGGAGTCGCCTTGGGGTGGTCTGGCTCGATTGCGTCTTGGTATACAATCCCGCCAGGTGGATTCTTATGTCGCGAGGGATTCCGACTCCTTTGCCCTCATGTTGTCTCTCTCACTGTCGTCATCTCTTTGTGGATTAGCGTTGCCATCTCGACCCTTCAAAGCAAGTTCTTTCCTGACGTGCTAACTTTACTTCTTCAGCACATCTTATCCGAATTCTCATTTTCGTAGTGATCGAATTTTTGCTTCTATTGGAAGCTGAAACATCTTGTTAAGAATTAACATATCAGCTTGTTCCTCTTCGTTTCGGTTTAAGGATTTCCTGTGTTAGTTTGCTAACACTTTCCTAGCGCATTCTTGTGTGCTGTGGAGATCCTAAACTCACTCAAATATATATATTATATATACTATATTATATATATATATATATATATTATATATATATATATAATATATATATATATATATATATAATATATTATATATATATATAATAAATATATACTATTATATATATATAGACGAGAGAGAAGAGAGAGAGATGAAGAGAGAGAGAGAGAGAGAGATTTTGAGTATTTCTTAAATTCTATTTGTTGTCTTCAAAGGTTTAAAAGTTACTGCAGTTTATCCTGTGAATTATGTCTAGATACAGATTTAGAATTGTAGAAAGCGAATGCTATAGGTTTATAAGATGTCTGGTTGTAGGGTGGTTTGTTAGGTTTTAATTAAGGATTTATGTGTGCGTTTTCTCAGAACGGTGAGAATTACCATGTTATATTAAAAATTTGGGTTAGAAACGCTATGGCGTTAGTTCTCATATGCTTCAGGTAAATATTAGGTAATTTGTCTGGACCTACTGTTTTGAATTCTTGAGGTTTCCTAATGGTGTTGAGAAACTCTAGCGGAGTAAATGGGGAATTTTCATGATTGTTCTTTAATTTCTTAAATCGTTGAATATTAATTTTTGGTGGTTTGTTTCTAATTTTAGAATAATGTGACATGATAATATAACACTGACATTTTGGGAAAATATTTTTTTCTTTTGTTTTAAAATGGCTTCGTAAGTTAATAGAGGTTGTCTAACTTAGAAGTGGAGAATTTTTTATTTTCCGGAAAGGTAGTGTTTTGCTGATTTTATTGTTGAAGGATTGGATGAATGTCATATGTGTGGATTTTTGAACCACCATATGTCCTGGGTGGATGTTAGATTCTCTTCTTTCTGGGATTAATAAGGTAATAGTAAATTTTTGAGGTGATGAAGTTATTCTGTTTGATATTAGCCACTGCTAAAGTTGGATTATATATATTGTTGCAGCTATCTGCATGCTATGTTTTTAGAAGGATTTTGAGCTGTTAGAGCATCAGCATAACTATTAATTTTTATTGAAGGGGAAGTGGGATAAGGAAGGTCGTGCATAAAAAGGTTAAAAAGTGTAGGTAATAGAATGGCTTCCTGTGGGGGGGGGGCTCCATTATATAAAGTGTATGTGAGGGAGGAGTAGTGTTCTTGGATGGCTCCATCTGTGTGATCGAACAGGAGATTTGCTAGTATTTATTTGTTATTGATGGTTATATATGTGTTTAAAACTTTGTCTATTAAAAGGTGATGGGAACTGTATCAAAGCCTTGTTGATGTCTATTGCTACTATGAGAGTGCGTTGATGGTTTGTGAGTCTGATTAAAACCAGTGAGAATGTGCTGCGTTAAATCGGCTAGGAGAGCGGCTGTAGAATGCTTTTGTCGAAAATCATGTTGTTAATCTGATAGGAGAATAAGGGTGAAAATCCTACTGAGGATCAATTTTTTAAGTACTTTGAATATTGTAGAGAGTAATGATATAGGTCAATACGAAGATAGGTTATTGGCTGATTTGTTAGGTTTTGAAATTGATATTATGTGTGCATGTTTCCATAAAGATTGTAGAGTGATAGTTTGCCTTACAAAATTAAATATTTATGTTAGGGGTTCAATAGCATTTGTTCCTAGGCGTTTGTGGTGGATATTAGATACATAGTCGGGTCCCAATGCTCGTGAGTTTTTAAGGCTTTTAATAATGTTGAGAACTTTAAAACTTTTAAGCCATTCCATTAATTATTTGTCTGTTAGTGGGGTTGGTGGGTTTGTGGCTAATTTTTTTAACAGTGTGACATAAAAATATTACATTGGTTTTTGGACTTCGAATTCTATTGTTTTGTTTACAGAGATGACTTCGTGGGTTGGTGATGGTTGAGTGTGTGTGAAGAGTGGATTTGTTTTCATTGTACGGAATATTTTTTTTTAATGTTGATCAAGCGGTTTAGTTTTTAGGTATACACAAAATCGATCATACTTCCACTTCGACACCACCTCTACCTACACC
>JABUQX010036536.1:2500-7500 GCA_015478945.1 Trachelipus rathkii | reverse complement strand
AACTAATTACCAAAATTTGATCGCGAAGGTACCAATGCCACAATCACGATCATCATATGCGTGACACTCTAAATATATAGTACTAATATTATATATTTATAAATACTTATGTTACTATCATATATATCAGATATATACTAAATATATGTTATATATATATATATAATATATATCATATATATATACTATATATGTTATAATTATATATATACACACTATAGCTCTACATAGTTATACTTATATAATATACCTTCATATCGAAAAGGGTGCTAGATACCAAACTGGCGACAAACTACTATATATATATATATATATAATAAATATTCTATATATATATATATACATATATAATCTACTAGTATATATTAATCTATTATATATATATATATATAATTATATAATATATATAAAAAAAAAATTATTATAAATTATATATATATATAATATATAGCATATTATAATATATATAATATATATATATATATATATATATATATATATATAAATATATATATACTATATATATATATATATATATATCAATACTATCTATATATTATTATATAATCATACCGTAAGCTGTAGAAAGCGCACCCAACATTTTGAGACCAAAAATCTGTAAGTTCAAAAAATTTCTTAGTTCCAGAAAAGTAGTTAGTTAAGTTTTTTAGAAATTGTTAGTGGCAAGCTTATAGGAAGAATTGTCCATAATTCCAACTCCCACCAAATATTATAAATACATAGATATAAAATATAAAAATATAAATATAATAAAATAATAATATAAATAATAATAATAAAGAGTAGGAGTGAGATATATATATAATAACAATAATATATATATAGTACAATATAATAAATTATATAATAATATATAAATATATATAATATATAATATACTAATCTAATATATATATATATAATATAGTAATCAAATGTCCAAATTGATTTTGAGAATTTATCAGAAGTACGAAATAGATTGTTGCGAAATAAATGTCACAAAGTATTTCGCATTTATTTGGGAATTTAATTTTTTTGCAAGATACTTCACTAACGAAAATACACGGTAGTCCGCCACAGAGTTCACAGACGTTCGACGCCTCTGATGAACTACAAAGGTCTAATCTCACCCGCCGGGCATGTATCTACACGGAACTACACACGCTCATCTTGGTCGATTGAGGATAGTCGCGGGAGCGATTCCTCCGAACCATCCACCTCGGAAGGATCGAAAACGTCACACCCCATACCGATCCACCCATCGGACAGGGCCCCTAACAAAGAGCAAAAATACTCCCATTTCTAGAGAGAGCTCGAATGGAGACCTCACTGGATAGCCGTAAAAAGTAGCCCTAACTTACCACATGAATCCACTGTAGCAGGTACAAATCCATAGCCAACATCACTAGTTATACCTGATAGACTGTTTAAGTTAGCTGCACGAATAAGCATCAAATACTTATATAAATTAAATAATATAAATAAAATCATATAAACATACCCTATACATATATCTAATACATAATATAATATCAAATAATAATACTATACCAAATATATAATACAATATAATATAATAAATATATAAAAACATCTACAACATATAATAATTATATAATAAATATACTATAATATATAATTACAAGCTCTATGCACAACCGCATCCCGGGCAACGCACCATAATATCAAAGAGAAGGAGGTGTTTACAACAATACAACAAAAACACTCAAACTAACGCAAAATATACGACAGAAATGAGCACAGACGCGGCTTTAAGTGAAAGTGAAGATTAAAAATTGAGCTTGGAACAACCGAACCAGAAAGATGGAAAACGAAAAGATATCCACACACGAACAAGACAAGAGTGAGACCAGAAGAACCAGAAGGAAGCGCAAACGCAAGAACGAACTAGCTCAGAGAAGTTGACTAATATTCAAAACACACAAAAAAAAATCAATGTGACGAAACAGCACCCATTAAAGTAAGCTCACAAGACGGCAAGTACTTAAGAGTCAACGGATGGACACAGCGAGTGCGAAAAGTCCTCGAAATGACATTGACAGCGCATGCAGGAGTACCTCTAGAAAAAGCAGAATAAAAGCACCACAATCGCAAGCGACCCCTATATCCAAAAAGACGGAAGCTGAAACCTAGAAGCCAACACCCCCCAGAATCACATAAGAGCAGTAATCCATACAGGAGCGGAGGAGGGCTCCTCCTGATAAACTGCGAGAACAGTTAGCAGGAAAAAAAGAACTCGCAAGTCTAACAAGAAACTCCCAGTAAATCTTTAGAGCGCACGACACAACTAGCAGCAAAACGTCAATGTCTAGACTAGTGGAGGTTTACCAGAAGACATTTTTTTTGTTAATGTTAATGACCAAAAGAGAATGCTTACATATTGTCACACAGAGGAGCAAAGACGAACCGTCAACAAGAGAAGGATAAAGTGATAGAAGGATCGTCTATAAGAGAGAGGAATTTGAATAGAAGAATTGAGTTATTAAAGAAAAATTGAACATTTCACAAGAGTATACAGAACGGACCACACCGAGAAATTTCCTATACCACGCATCAGCCCAGGAACACAAGAAGTTAACAAGGTACTAACAATGTTTTTGCAAGAACTAGAAATCAACGTAAGCATTGATAACATCGTGCAGACAAGAACCGAGGTGCGTAAATGTATCATTGTATTAAAAATAAAACAGAAAAATGCAACAGATTCATCTATATGATATGAATAAATTACTATTGGCAAAACACAATAGTTTTTGGCAGGACATTTAATAATCTAATATACTACAACTATGAGCAACACTTGCCCATAAAGAGATTAAATTTTTCAACACCATCTTAACATATTTAGAAACAATTCTTTATCAAAGATTGAGAATTACATCTCTGTTATTGGCACAATATAAGAAGTTGAAAATTCTACTAAAAAAAAAAAAAAAGTACCTCAGCACAAACTACAATCGTCAATTTGGCTAATATCAAACAACGAATCACTTATAATCTATTCTAACATTATACAAATATGACAAACTCCACAACTTAACAACAAACCGCATAGCATAAATGAACTATTAGAACCGAAAGGATTACATCCGAATTGTTTATAGATCAATATGTATATGCACTAATCTAATTACAAATAATTGAATTTACAAGCTATCGAATTTATATTACAATATCAAATGATTCGATTAAATTCACAGACTTAATAAGAGTGACACTTAAGTTTTTAAATGTTTTCTCAAGTTTTAATGTATAAAAAATACAAATATAATAAATATAATAAAATAAAATAATTAAAATATATATACGATATATAATAATATATATATATAATATCATATTATACATTAGATAAATATAATATATATATATATATATATATATATAATATAACATATATATATAAATTAATAATATAAATAATATAAATATACTCACTATCACTATCTAATGGATAAATACTGAAGAAGCGACCCACAAACTTTGAGATCAGAAAAAATAGTATTAATAAAGCTTCAAACATCTTCTTAGATCAGAAAAACGTTTTTAAAGATAGATTACGATTTAATTAGATCTATAAAGATGGCAAATCTTATGAGCACTTACTGACAGAAAAAACCTAGACCAACTAAAACCAATTCTTCAGTAAAAAACATAACTATTGCTTATTCATGACTATAGAATTACTTGTTAGAAACATAAGGAATTCTATATGCGTCTGAAAATGATGTTTGAGATCAGCTCTCTACATATCTACATAATAAAAAAAAAATAAAAAAAAAATAAATATAAATAAAATAAAAAAAAAATTTAAAAAATATTTTCTTGGATTTAAAAAAAAAATAAAACAAAATAATAATATTCTCCGTCTGAATATCAATTTAATACACAAAAAATAAATAATAAATAACTTATTAAATATAAATAATAGCTATAGGAATCATCACCATCCATCGTAGAATATAATCCTAGAACAAAAATAATATCTAAGCTTACAAAAACATTATCTAAGAATTCCAGAAACAGATTAGTTAAAGATTAACGATTATTAATACACATTGATAATTAAGTGCAAAGCTATATGACCTACATTCCACGCACAATAAGCATTACACACTAAAATATAACTTAACTTAACTTACTTTTCTGACTTAAGAAATTTTTTTTGACTTAGAAAATTTTCGGTCTCAAAAATGTGTGGGTCGCTGTCTACAGTATTAATTACTAATATAATAATAATACTAACTATTATATATAGATAAATACACGTATTAGTTAAGGATATTATAAAAATAATTAATATTATATATAGTATATATACTATATATATAACTACCGTAATATATATGATATGTCAACAATAGTTGGGGCATTTCAAATTTATTAGCTTAGGTCTTACTGAGGCTTCAATTTACCATTTCGGTTATGTCTTACTTGGGGGCTTCCAATGATGCATTAGGTATTAGGCGTACTTTGGGGCTTACATAATCCAATAGGTCTTAGGGCTACTTGGGCTATTAATTAGATGAGGATAAATAATGTTTAAAGGTAGACCACAGATCGTATAAGTAATATTATCATATATATATAATATATCACTGAATATAATATACTGTTGTGTTTAGCTATATAATATATATCGGCATTACATATATTTATAATATATATACATATAACTATATATATATACAATATATAAAACTTATATATAACATTATATAAATACTAGTAATGCATATGGGAAGTTCTATATTTGAATGCAGTTTCATATTTATACTGAAAAATTTTCTGTTCAAAAAATTTCTAAGTTCAGAAAAGTTAAGTTAAAGTTTTAAGTTAAAATTCTTTAGTGGCAAGCTTTTGGAATTATGCCCAGAATCTTGCACTAAACAATTTTTCTTAAAACCTAACTTAAACTTCTGAACTTTGAATCTTTTTTTGACTTAGAAAATTATTCCAGTCTCAAAATGTGTGGATCG
>JABUQX010036535.1:0-22582 GCA_015478945.1 Trachelipus rathkii | reverse complement strand
AAACACACACCCAACACCAAACAGACGACCCACACAAGCCACCAACACACACACACCCTAAAAATAAAACACCCAACACAACACAACACCAAATACATAAAATAACACCCACACCCACCCACACACACAATAACAAGCAACAACCACCCCCAGCAACCACACACAAAACCACAACCACACTTTCAGAAAAGAACACGCGATATCGCCAAACCGCCCACAGCCAACGCAACATTATCCTCAGGCTGAACACCCAAAACAAAACCCACCAAACAAAAAACCAAACAAACCAACAACCCTACAAAACCTACACCAAACACCAACAACTAATCCACACAACAAACGTCGCACACACCAAACAACACAGATACAACCCACTTCGAACACACCACAACAACAACAACAACAACCACACAAAACCAACAACCAAAACAACAAACCTAATTTTCCCACACCTTCGTTATGTGAAAAATCTCCCGACCCCCCAAACCCGACCACATACGATTCTAGACTGATTCTATACACAACCCCCTAAGGAAAAACTACAACACAGAACGCCCCACACACCACACACCAAACAAACACCACCACCACAACCCACAAAACACACATAAAACCACCCCACACCCTAACATAAACAAGTACCTGCGACACAACCGCTCATCTCCAAAGCCCACACACCAAAACCCAGACAACCAAACAACCACCAACCCGACAAAAAACCAAACCACACACCCAACCACCAATTGACCCACCCCACCACAATAAGACAACCCAATAACAAACACAGCAATACAGAGCACATATCAGAGCCCGCACAACAAAACCACCCGCCAACAAACCAAAAACAGCCACCTCGGTTAATTACTTTTAAACGCAACACTCACAGCTATATCCAACCGAACAAGTGCCGCGCAAGACAGAAAAAACAACAGTGTGCACTGGCTAGGCAAAGTTAGGTGGATTCTACCCAAAGGGTTGCAGTAGCAAGACTTTTTATTTAGCCAAAAGGTTTGATCAGTAAAGCGAACGCACATACAGATTACGCCAACCTCCATCTTCGCGGTCTCTGAGATATAATTATTCAGTTACTTCAAATACATGCTACAGATAGTTATCGTCATTCGACATTGGATAAAGTTTGCTATTTGATCAAAACTATACAACGTTTTTATTACATAAACAAAATCAAAAAGGACACCGCCCCAAAGTCCACCCCAGAACCAAAGACATAGTAGACTAAAAGGTGCCAAAGACTATGCTATTGAAAATAAGTTAGTACGATTTTTATAAACTAAATTACCACCAAACTATGATTTATATTCAATTAAATTTTAAATTAATCAGTTTTAACTATATAAATTTTCTAAATTTAAATTTTTATGATAATTACAAATTGTTTGATTAAACAGCGCAGTTAAAAATAAAATTCGATCGTACTATCATTAATTAACTTACCTCCATCGTCAACCACCATCGGCGTCATATTTCCCATGACTATAAAGCGACAAAGCAATAAGCACGCACCGTGCAGCATCATTATTCTTAATACTTAATGTCCACTATAATCAAAACTACACACAATAGACTCCCGTCCACTATTAATTTGCATCCGAAGCTCAAAACGAGAGACTTTTACAAGATCAATTCTATTCAATGCAGTTATCAATATAGACACACATTTAATATTTTTAACCGAGGGAAACACACACAAAGCCTTATACCTTAACGACGGCCGTTTCACCATCTTTCACTAATTCTTCAGCCAGCCAATCAATCAAGCTTTATTTTGTGGAGCCATGCGACCGCTTCCGACAGAACCTATAATTCTCGAGCGGGACTCGATGGATCTTTTTTACAACCCAACCACCAACACGCACCCAACACCCCAACAAAACACCCTATAATTTACCACAGCGAGCGAATTTAGAAACCTTACCTTCCGCCTTCCAAATGGTTGATCATAGGAAACATTTCATCACAGATAAAGGTAGTGTTTGGGCTAATCATATCTATCGCACCCTTTATGGGACAAAACTCATTAGCAAAATCCCCACAACAAACAGGTTCAATCCACTGACCAGAACCCCAATCTTACATAATTACTCAGAGCAATATGATGGAATTAGCCAAACCAAAAAGCGGCTTACAGATATTTTTGAATTCGGATTCCACGCTATGTGATTGGTTTGTATTGTAACCAAGATGATTGTACCGCATGTGCCGCCAGATAAATAAAAATAAATGACCCAATAAGCCCTGAAACTACCCTATAGTTTCTAAGCTTCATGAGTGAACCATAAAGGATTTCCACAGCTTTAGAACTAAATATCAACATTGCTCGGAACCAGATATAGGCGCAACCAACAGAGGTATGATTATTAACTGAAAATATTGAACATTTTCTGTTGAGAAATATGAGTCATCAAAGCATATCTTCGGACTGTACCAATTCCGCACAAATTCCGCCTACGGTTTGCTCAAGCCGTGCACTGCCAGCATATAAACCTCCACCTTATCAAGAACACAACATAATCATGTGGGCCGCAATCACCTGATACCAAAGCTCGCTCTTTTTTCTGGCGTACTTCATATTTAGTGTCAGTCATTAATAAATACTGAATTAGGATGGAAGATTTCTTCACACGACGAGTATTCATTATCTTCTGTCTATCTCCTTACTCTTCTTTTCGGTGAAAAAGCTTAAGATAGTTCTCAAAACAGAATAAAGCAGTCGTAAGACTTTGATACCTCTTTTATCCCCACCGCAACCTGATATTCATCTAGAATTTTGTGCTTTATTGTTTTTTAAACACACAACAAAACACCCAAATAATAACCCATCATATCAAAGAAAGTATAGCAAAAACAGGCCAAACAGTAGGGATAGCATTGTAAAAAATAAAGATTTTGGGGCCACATACTTATTGGGCATGAACTAATAAAGGAATTACCATATACGCAACAAATTACTAATGTCCAAATGGATGTTGGGCAGGATGCAATACACAATAAATAATCAAAAGAACATATAAACTGAAAATATAAACGTACAGTGAAGACACCGAAGAACGCTACAGGAATATCAAACAAAAGTTAATAATTTCACTGCTACTTAAATTACAAAGAACGATAGAAAATCAAAAAAAGAATTGAAAAGCACTAATAAAAATAAAATTTTTGCAAAGCAACACTAAAAAAACCTCTTATAGAGACATATGACAAAAGCACAAACATCAGAAAAATTTTGACTTATTTTACCGACAAGAGTTCCTCATATAAATAGATTCATAGTGATCCAGAGTCAAGAAAGATTAAATTTCCGATGTCACAACAATTCCCCACCTTTACCAATATGAAACTGTAATTGAAATCACACTCATTGAAGCACAACCCAATATCTTAGATTACTCAGTAATTATATAGAGCTATAAACTGATCATATAAATAACATAATAGTGTAGAATATATCCTTATGTTGTAGCAATCACTTTAATCAACACCCACACGCTCGCGAGAGTCCTAAATTAATACTCTCGCGAAGCCGAACGAATACACCGTAGGATAACCAAAATTAGTCGAAAGATTTATACAAATACACTATCAGCAATAAACTTAAAAACAAATATACGTGTGTCATTCTCCGTACAATAGACTATTACTTTAACAAGTCTCCAACTCAGCTTATATTAGTATACGTTATATCTTTGAGATTTTTATCGATATATTAATTTTCTAATGTCACAGCTAGTTGCATTAAAACAGAAATTCGTTGAAATCGCGTCCTATATATGTATACTATATAGATAACTATACCGACCAATATCATAATACCATAGCTCACCCCTAAACGCTCACTCACCTTATAATTACTACTCTATACTTAAACATACTAGTTACTACTAATTACACGGACAAATACTACATTATCACCCCGCGCAAACACGAAAGAATTGACAGATCTAACTTACGACTCATTTATTTCACTTCAAGGTCTGATCATAATGATATAGTAATCATAATCATTACAGGCATAATATAGCTAAATCTAGACTCATACATACAACTCGATAGTAGACAATGTCAATGACTGGTGTGTTTCCGGTATAGTTTCTTTTGAAATACTAAATACTATTATATTACTTAGCTCACCTCGCATAATTCTCCATCACTAAGTATATCTCACGTATTCTCGTACACCTCGAGCTAACACGCTATCAGCAACGCTAACTCAAGGACAGAGTGTAAGACCATTGAATTAGAGCTCATAGACCATCACTATTAACGCAGTCTGAACTAAAACACACTAATATAAAACACTAGCCAATATCGATCCACTACCAGTATCTCAGTATCACTATACGACCGAGCAGCTATATCTACAAACCAATAACGAGTAATACCACACCACGCCTCCGCCTAGGCACACCACACCTTTCCTACGGTCAACTACACCGCATACACAACAGGCACACAACTTACACACTAATGGCTGGGAGACAACAGCGTGTGGCAACCCACAAACTAATCATCACACACAGGCAATACTAACTCTCATAATAAGAATTAGTTAAGCGCTACGCCTGATCAGAGGGTACCGTAATATATAAATAGTTCTTAATTGTCGGTAACCGATGTTGGTCGCAAAATAAATCTAAGAAATTAATTGGAGTCGACTTTGTAAATAGAGCCGGACGTGAAATATGACAGCAACTCGTATTTACATCGTACAAATGCAACGCTAATTCAAGGGCAATTTACAAACTATTAGCCACGCTAGCAAATATTACAAATAATGCTAGGACATAAACTTAGTGGTCCCATCTGAACCCGACTGTATCTAGAATACCACTCCAGCGCTGGAGGTAAAGCAGCAAACATTCTATTAGTCAATCAGAACCCCCTAGACAAGAGGCTCTCCCCCCAAATACTGATACCACAACAAATATACCACGCCAGTTAGTCAAATATTTGTTTTCACCCAAACCGATAAACATATTGACTTTACTTTGGAATCCCTCTTCCCACGTTGGCATAACTTCGCTACCATCGTTGTATAGCAGGCATGCAACGCCACAACCAACACAAGGACCCAAAGTAAAATTATTAATTCGGAATTCTGTCTTACTTAACGCTCTGATTCATACTAATATTAGCTATTGAACGAGAATATTCCTACAAATGGACTTCCTCGAACAGTATAGCTTATAAGCGCCATAAATTGTAACTAATTATTTACATAGCATATTCCCACGCAACACCGACTAATATACTTATACCTAATTACTCTCATATAATTAGATTTCAATATTATTCATCTTATTGTATTATTATTCATCCTTCCCCAGAACAAAAAAAGGTAAATATACCTAATCACTACTAACTTATTATATATCAATATATTAATTAATTAATTATTATAATAACCAAATTTAACTTGTTTTTTTTCTTTCATTATTTCATATATTATTAATATTATATCCCTGTAGATTAGCTTAGAGGGGTTATAACTCATTGCACTATCAATTCATTATTTGATGATAATGTATTATTTATTATATTATATATATTCACACACCAAATTTATAACACGAGCAATTCTAGATTACGGTCATAAAACAATTACTCAATAACTATTCATATAGATTATTCAATCATCAATCTAGTCTAGTATAAATATTGCAAATCTATGTGAAATCAAAACGAGTGATATGAGAATGAGGAAACAGAATAAACTAAATAGTATAGACAGAGTTCTGCCTTAGAGTAGCTTGTGACTCTTGTGATCTGGACGGGCTCTACGTTATACAAGCAAATACATTTATTCCCCCGTTCCACATCTATTATTGTATCATACTTTCGACAACTTGACACCAAAAGAGCCGTGCTTTACTCATCCATTCTTATCTGACCCCAACCAACACCAGACAAAACCACACCCACAAAACACACAACAAAGCACCACACACCCACCCCACCACCACCTGTCAAACTCTCACCGAACAAATATTTATACTTAAACACATACAAACTAACACACCTACGAACAAAACAATATCATCATCAGTCGCACCATTCGCTTCGACATACACACCGTTCGCTAACACTAAAACACCATTACGAGCCATCACGACGCAACTTCTCAGACAAATCAAAAACCTTAATACAATGTATTAACATTAAACAACAAACACAAACATCAATATACAAAATACAACCTCACCACCATAACAGAACAAAAAATCAACAGCGACCTCAAATATACAGAAAAATAAAATTTACATAAATATCGTAACACAACGAAATAAGCACGGAGAAGTGTGGGAACACATAAGTGAGAGTGTAAACTAAAACATATTCAGATATCTCATAATAATCTATCAAACACATAAAACACAGAACAAACAAACAAGATGTATTCAGATTCAACACACAAAACGAAAAACATTACATCGATAAACTCAAAAAACCAAAACAATTGATAGCTAAACACTATTTACCACAACACCGCTTAAAACTGCAAAGACATCTCATTAATGACTCTCAAACAACTCATATACAGAACAACGTATACACACTAGTAACAAGAAGATTCACACAACTTAAATCTCACTCAATATCATTCAACAACTACTACGAACACTTGATCCACACTCAATAATAATAAAAAAAAGACACACATTACCAACACACCTCATTTTCAAAATAACTAAAAAACTAAATAACTAACTTAAAATGCAACAAATAAACAATATATCAATTACCCACTACCAACAATGGTACACACCACTACAGCGGAACCAATCCCACACGACGCATAACTCAACATAAATATACTATAAAAAAAATCTCTCATTAACTCCTATCGACTATTCGATAAATATGAAATTATGCTTCAAAACGCACCCTGATACACAGGCTGAAAAGTTACAAAGCGGATACAAATCACAGCCGTACTCACATGAGATATATGATAACTCTCACTATAATCACATCAACTAATCACAAGGACATGAGCATTAAACCACACTGATAGCTTAATATTGATAAATACAGTATACTATAACTCATCATAGCACCACAATACTCAGCGAGCCGACCGTGGGTCATACACACACAACACAACCCAAACAACACCACACCACCACCACTAACCACACAAACAATCCAACTCAACCTTCACACATCTATCAACAACCTCAATCACACACAACAACACGACACTAAACTCACAACACACCCGACTACCAAACAACACCAATTACTAAAGTACCACTCACTCACACAATATATACTACGGAAGATCACTCCCAATAAAAAACCAAATAAACCTAAATACTAAATACATAAAACCATTAAATAAACAATCACCAAAATTATAGAAAATTGTTCATTTGAATCTACCTCCAACACTACCCATATTCAGATAAAACTCAACACAAATAACTAAAACCCACTTATACACACACCTTACACAGAACCGCCTCACACACACAATAAAATACTAAAAACATAATAACTAATTAATACAATAATAACCAAAAGAACACTTCAAGTAAACCCATACTAGAAATACTCAATAGAAACCCAACTACACGTAAACTATAATGCCCAACTAATAAAACCAACCATAAAATTTAAATAAATTATAAGAATCAGAGACTAGGACGTTTGATCACGCACCGAGCTTGCGCTTAATGACGCACACATACTAAATAGAAGCAGCATTTAACATAACTCCCACAATACGATCACACAGCACAACAACAAGAGTCCGCCACCAAAATTAAGCAGCACAACAATTATCTTAAACAAATTCCGGACCATACAAACAAGCACATACAGCCACGCGTACACACCAACGCAAAATTCATACAACAAAACACAACACTCAAACAACAAACCACCACACCACCTACACATACTACACAATATATACAATACTCAAGCACACGAGCCACTGCATCTCACATGACCAGTAGGAACAAACCACACATTCTTATTATAATGTCTCTACTACACTTTATATAATACATATAATTAACTTGTAATACACATATCTATAAATCCCAAGCGTGTCATACTTAAATATATCATACCATATATATATAATTAATATATCATAATATAATTTATCATAAATAATAATTATCAACATCAATATATAAATAATACGATCCTCACAGAATTTATACCATTAGATTCATAAAATAACACCCTATAATCACACCTCACTACCTCTAATATAATATCATACACACACTATATCATATTATTAACTTTTACCACCCCCCAAAAATAATATATATAATATATAAAAACAAACAAATTATATTATTATAAATTATATATTATATTAGATATATGATATAGTATTAGTAAACACTCAATTTGCTTTAATTAGGAATATATAGATAGTAATTTATGCCTATCATATTATTAAGTCAATATGTGTGGCAATACTAGAGTTGATTTCGGTAGTTGTCTTTATTACATACAAATAAAACAACCCACCCAATCGATTAACACGAAACTATGTACGTCTGAATTCTGACACTCTCACGACTCGCAAACTCACTGAACCTCATGGACAATAACATTGGAGTAACAAAAAACAATCGGTAGTGAGGACAAATTATTTTTGCGCGGAGCATACGAAGACCGATTACTCACGATTAGTTCGCACACCTCACGCCGTAACACGCCATATACATCGCTTTAGACTAACAGTCGACGCTAAATTACACACACACTCAACTCACCTCCAAATCTGCTAAGTAATCATAATTCAGTGCTCTCTTCATCTATCCCTTATTCAACTAGTCAGCAACATACATTCTTTATTTCCATTATCTGACATAACTTTGAACGACACCCGTGAATTACCTCCACTTGTGCTAATAACCAAACTATTTCGAAATCACCTTTAAAGCCACGACCACCACCCCAACCACGAAACATCCCTCACCAACACACAAACCCATCTGTTTCTGTGAGCAAAACAAAAAAAAATAACACAACACAACCAAACATCTCACCACGCCACAACAACCACTACAAACAAATACACAACAAGAGTTGAGAATCACAATCACAAAACCTCGCACCACAACAACCGCACATAACAAAAACACACATCCTCACACCCACTCAAACTCACAAAACCTACAAAAACTACCCACAATACCTCAACCACCAAACAACATCATGAGCCTATATCCACTCACATCATCTTGACATATCTACCGCTATCAACACAGGATCCGCCAACAATACAACCCAACAAACACACACACTAAATTTGAGACTTCCACAGCACAAAACCAACATCGCGACAAATACAAAACTACACACGCACCACCCAAACAACACTATCAGTATTCCAACCAGCTTCAATTCACCACAACAGCCACAACATACCCTCACTAGCTGCGACTCGAACAACACACCAAACACACTTGCACGCACATCACACGCAAAGAACGCCAAATCCTCACACCAACGAAAACAACACACAACAAACACAACCACAACCCCACAACACAATACTGCATAAACAACCAAAACCTTTCCACAACAACGACAAGTAATGAACACTAGCTAACGCCCACATAAATTTCTCACCAGGTTTCCCCTTTGCTCCTTACCCCCCAACAACGCTAATTAAGACACCAACATTTATCCTAGATCATACACTCAAAATCCCACATACCGCCCGAAAACACAACACACACCCAAAACAAAAACACACAAAAAACCCAACCCAATCTACGAACAAGCAGCACAACACGAAACAATTTAAAGCCAGCGCGACGGATAACTACAAGCTACCGCGCACCAGCTCACCAAACGCGGTAACCACTTCTCCAATACGCCTTTTACCGTAACTTCTCAGACCACTCTACAACCTGCCATCACCTCAACAGTGCCCTTGCATGTCAATAGTTGTCAACCATAACAGCGTCAGCAACCAGTGTCATCAAACTATTACATTAACAAAAACAAACAACCACAACACAGATTAATGTCCATCACAACCACAAAACCCAAAAGCCGCTGAAATCCACACCACCACTATTGAATCCAGCAAAACACACAAACAACAAACAAGAAACAAAACAAAAACAACCAAACACAACAAACCAATTACCATCACTCACCAACAAAAAAACACACCAACACAACCAAACAAATACATCAATCCACCCCCACGCTAGCCCCTCTCACTCGCACTCGTTAACCACAACACAGACACACCCACACAAAAACATCACCCATCCACAACCAAAACAAATACATTAGATTATATTGTAACGCAGCCACCTACTTGAGCACTATATTTACTAGCTATAAAAGGATGAATGCATAAATCTTCAATCTGTTTTACACGGTAAAATTAAAATTCATAGTAAAAATATTACTACCAACTTATACTCCTTCGAACTGTACCTTATCATTAATTAGTAACTCTTACATTCCCCAAAAAATACCTACTAAATGATACTACAATACTACTAACTAGCTAATAATATCATATATATATAATAATATTCACATGATATTAATAATTTTCTCACGGTTTAAAATATACTTATACCTATATAATAACACTATATACACTAAAATTATATATATAACAATTATAATATAATTTATAGCATTATTCTCTAAAAGTTACTAAACCCCTATCAATATATATATATATATATAGAGTTACTATATAAAGACAATAATAACAATAAAATACTATATACTCATAATAAAAGCTAACACTACTAATACTATCAACCACTACCTGTTAATAAATATCTAACTATTCATATCACTCTAAACACTAAATCTAATAAAACTATAATAATAACAAAACAAATAAATATTACACAAATACGATACAAAACCCACACACACCACCAAAAAAATCACCAACACCACCACCACAACCAACAACCTCACCCAACAACTACCCACACAACACAACACCCCCAACCTACCAACAATACAACTAATCACCCTAACACACCTAACAAAACATAAATTCAAATAAATCATACTATAAATAATAAAAACTTACATATTCATACATATATACTCACATCTAGCAAAACCCACAAACAATAAAACAACATAACCATCAGCTCCACAACATCCTACAAATCAATATACAACCAACCATTAAACAACCCAAATTAACTAATATATACACTAATACTATTAACTCATATAATAAATATAATATATGACAGAACGGAATTATCGAAGCTAGATTTCAATCTGACTAACAACTTCATACATTAATCATACAATAATATATCTTCTATTATAATTAGTCATATCCACACGGTACTTACAAAAATAACATACAACAATACCACTAAAAACCCAACAAAACAACCCATACACAAAAAACACCAACTATAATATAAACTCACCAAAAAAACGCACAAAACCCAACACAACACACAATACCAACCCAACACAAAATACAATCACGAAAATAACTTACAAACGAAACAAACACCAATAAACACCTCCACCCACATAAACACAACACACCAACAATCAACAACCAACAAACCCTACACAAACACAAACCTCATAACCCAAAACACTCAAATAATCCAAAAACAGAAACACAAAATCACACCAAACCACACAACCACATAAACAAACAAAACTCCCTACACAAACTCGACAGCCGACAACAACATATCACTCAAATACAATAATATAACCCATATCGATATATCTTAAGCAGGCCATAGCCAACTCTATCTCATACTACTTCTCAATCTCCATATCACTCAATTCAAAAGTTTAACTTCATTAATAATTTTTCGGTAACTATATACTTTTTCCTTAAGTACATATTTTTTCCTTCCTCTTCAACTCCTAACAAACATATCCAACTTAACAATATTATATATATATCATATCCACTTAACAATCATTTATAGTTATACATATATGATATAGTATACTATATATGTTATATCAGTATTAATATATATTATATAACTATATAATTAGTATATAATATCCTATATATACTTATGATAAGGATTATTAACCTCGCCTGCTGGGTTTCGAACCCGCCAGCCCTCATTGCTCCGTTGGTAAAGCACGGCTGCTTTACCACCAGCGAGGTTGCGGTTCGAAACCCAGCAGGGGAGTTTAAATTTTAACCCTTTTCATTCTTATACCGACGCCTCAACTCTTCTCGTTTCAAGGGCCAAAAGTTTTTTTTCTAATTTTGATACTCTCTATATTATATATTCTTAATTTTTTACTATATAGTATGCAAACTACACAAAAAGTGCATAAATTCGTATTAAATATTTATTACTTTATATATAATATATATATAATATACTATATATATATATAAATTGAGTATAAAGAAAAGTGAAAGTTTAAAATGTCAAGAAATGTTCTAATATTTTTTCCCATATGACGAAATGGCTACTTCAATTACATTGAATTTTTGAAAGAATCTTTAGCATCCAATTTAATAAATATATAATAATACATCATTAATAATAATAACATAATTAATAAATACATAATAATAATAATAATAATAATAATAATAATAATAATAATAATAATAATAATAATAATAATAATAATAATAATAATAATAATAATAATAATAATAATAATAATAATAATAATAGGAGTGTATTGGAAAAGTTGAGATGGTAGGAAGGTGGCTAGTGCAATTAAATCCTTGGTTGATGCAAAGTGACTAAGTTTTAAGTGCACTACGGTTTTCATGAGGGTATGTTGTTACGTGTGTTAATGTATGGTAGTGATACTATGGTGTGCAATACGAGGTATAGATCTACGGTACAAACTGTTCAGATGGGCAATTTTAAGGAGATGTTAGGTGTAAGTAGAATTAATAAAATGAGGAATGAATGTGTTAAGTAGTTGCATGGTGTGAAGAAAGGGATAAATGAAAGATTGAGCTAAAGATTATTAAGAAGGTTTGGTCATATGAAAAGGATGGATGATAGTTGGTTGGTTAAGCGGATGTAAAGTGGTGGCAGTGTGCTGGAAATGACTTGAAGCTTGAACTATTACGAAAAAAAATGAATGAAGTAAATAAAGGAAATCTACTGAAGGAAAGAAATGTGAGTTTGTCAGAGGCGAGAATGAAGGTGTATATATAATAAGAGTGAATGGGGGGGGTTATGTGAGAGGGTATGGCTGTGGGAATGTACCAAGAGGTGAATCCTACATTGACGAGATACCACAGTGGTGATCCGTTGGGGTATTTAGCCACTACGTGCTCTCACTTAGGGGTGAGAGGGGAGGCGAGGAAGGGCTTTACTTTCAACTTGCAACATGTTTCTTGCTACGCGTTTAACTATTCTTTTTCCGAACATGCTACAGCCACCTTACCCCAATCTGTGCGAAGGGTAAGGGGCGAGATGAAGAAATACATATAGTGTATACTTATATTTATAATATATATAGTATATAAGATATATATATATAATAATATATATTATATATAGTATATATATATATATATAATATATATATATATATTGAAATATATTTAAACTTTATATTTTTTATAATACAATTATATAAATATATATATAATAATATATATAGTATAATATATATTATATATATTATATAATATATATATATATTATTATGATATATATATAATATAGTATATATACAATATATAGTATATTATATATATATATATATATATATGACTGATTATTTATATAGTATATGTATATTATATATACCTACTATATAGTTATATATATATAATATATTATATATTATATAATACGTATATATGTAAATATAAATATATATATATATATAAATATTAATATATATTAATATAATATTATAATATATAATATAGTATTAGTATATATATATTATATATATATAAGTTATTACTGTTTATGAATTTTATTATTTAAAAACATAGTATATTATATATATATATTAGTATAGGTATTATAGGTATATATATATATAGGATATAATATATAATATACTGATATATATAGATTATATATAAATATACAATAACTATACTATATATATTATTTATATATATATATATTATACATATATATATATATATATTATATATATATATATGTATAATATATTATATATATTATATTATATATATATATATATATTTATATATATACTAACATATATATAATATATATGTATATAATACTTTACTATAGTACTATATATATTATACCTATACTATATCTACCAATTAAGATAGATATTTATAACCTATTAATTATTTTACTAATATATTATAATAGAATATCATAATAAAGTAGTATATATATATATATACTAATATAGTTATATAATATATATATAAATATATATATATATATATTATAGTATTATATATTATAAGTATATTATATATTATATTACTATCTATATATATCATATATATATATATATACTGTTATAAGGTATTATATATATATAATATATTATATATCTTTTATGCTATTATTTTTAAATATAGCCTATACTCTAGATAGTTTATATTGAATTTAATAGTTCAATTTATTCCCCCCCAAAAAAAATTTATATACTATCATATATAAGACGTAATAGTATATATCATATAATATAGATTATATATAATATATCTATATATATAATATATATAGTTATTATATATAAATATATATATATATAATATATATTATATATAATTATATATATATATATAATCATATACCTTCTCTATATATACGTATAATATATATATAATATATATATTATGTATATTATGTATATATATACACTATTCTATATACTTATAATATATATCATTATAATATCATTATATATCACTATATATATATTATATATATATGATACACTCTTATAGAATATATATATATATACTTATATAGTATATATATTATATTATTATATATATTATATATATATTATATATATATATATATATATAATATATATATACCATAACATTATATATATATATAGTATACTTATAATATAATATTGGGGATATTGCCTGTATGTGAAATATAGGCCTATTACATATTTGAATTGGAAATGTTGGAAACTTGATGAGACTATTAAACTTATAAAAAGTGCTGAAGGGACGAGAAGAAGCAAGTTTAAGGAGGAAGGTATTCTAAATGCTTTGTATCCAGATTCTATCTATTTCGAGTCAGTTCCTAAAAAACACCTTATGTGTCGTGTTTTGAATGAAATTTCGGCCATCTTAAAAGCTACGGGGAAAGCGTTCATTGTCGATGTGTGTGTGCAGTCCGAGTGCGGAATTACTGTGTGGGGTGTTTGGTATGTGCATGTATAGGTGCCTCAGTGTGTGTCTTAGGTGAATGTGCTGATCATCAGCTGACGTGCAGAAGCTGTCTGTGTGTGTAGACGTCTTGAATGTAGATGTTAGTTATGTTGAGGGGTGACTGTTAGAAAAAGGCATTGCCTGAGTTATTTTATAGTTTTTATTTATCCCATTTTTTTAACATTCTTTCACTACGATTCCCCTTCTTCTAGGTGTCTTCTTACTTCTTCTTCTTCTTCTTCTTCTTACTTCTTCTTCTTCTTCTTCTTTATCTTCTTCTCGCTTTCCTCCTCCTCCTTCTCGCTCCTCGCTCCTCCTCCTCCTCCTCCTCCTCCTCCCTCTCTCCTTTTCTCTATTTCTTTCCTGTTTTTTTCTTTTCATGCCTACTCTACTCAATTGTTATTATTATTATATATTATATTATTATTTATTATTATTATTATGTGATTATTATTATTAGTTATTTTTAATTTATCTATTGATGATAAACATTTATCGTTATTATTAGTACTTATTATTATATGATTGGATGAGTATGGATTACATATTTTTCATTCAGAGAACTTTATTAATAACCTTATTTAATCTTTCAACCAACTTACCAAGTCTTGAAATCGGAGCAAAAGTTTTAAATACGGACAAAAATAAATAAAGAAATAAATAAGCAAATAAATAATAAATGAATGATAAAATAAAATATATAAACAAATATATTGAAATAGATATAATAAATAAAAAAAGTAGTATTTGATAAATAGAAATAAATTAATGGAATATTAAGAATAATTCAATATTTTATAAATAAATATATTAATAAAAAAAAAAAATAAATATATAAATTAATTAAATGAATAAATAATTAAATAAATCAATAAAACTTTTCTTTGATTTTAGAATTAAAATATAATAATTTATTTTGGTGTGGTGCAGAGCTTGCGGTGCGGTGCAGTGCGACAAACCATTTAAGTTTCCCGGTCAGGTTTAATTGTTAAAAAGAAAGCAAATAGAAAGTTTTATTTACGTGCGGTTCGCGCGGTTCTGTAAAAGAATAAGAAAGTGATGTGCGGTGCGGTGCGGTGCGGTGCGTCGTGCGGTCGGTGCGGGATGACGTTAAAGAAAGGTTGAAGTAGTGTTCGGTCAACTTAAGTATTTTTTGTAATGGATTGGTTTGTCACATGCCGTTTGGTGTAGGTCATACCATCATTAACTGCTACAGTCTGTGACAAAATCTATATCTTAAGCTCACAAGGATGTTCATGTCTCACACGCGATTAGTATATTACCAGAATCACATATAGACGAATTAATATATTATATATTATATATATATTATATACTATATATAGATATATATAGTATATATATATAATAAATACTATTATATATTAGTAGTGATATAGGTCTATATAGTATATATATATAGTATATATAAATAGTGTAGTAGGAAAGTGGTAGATGCATAGATAATATATATAGTTATATATATATATTATTAGTATATATATACTATACTATATACTATAACGTGGAGGGTAATATATATAATTAAGTATATATATAGTATTATATATATTCTGTATGCATATATATATAGTATATATATAAATTATAATATATATATATATATAGTATATATATATATGATATAGTATTATAGTAGTATATGATAGTATATATATAAGTATTTATATGTAGTTAATAATTATATACGATTATATATATATAATATAGTATATATATCTATATAGTAGTATCAGTAACATTTAGAAATAAATAAAAATAGAGTACTCATATAATATATATATATATTTATATAAATTAGATATATATATAGGTATATATCTATATATAGTATAGTAGTAATAGTATATATATATATTAGTATATATAATATATATTAATATAGTTATTAGTATATATGATTCTTAAGGCGTGTTACGTGGTGAGAAGAAATTGATAAGAATAGGAGAACGTTGGCTAAGGAGTTGTTTGTTCGGAGAGGGAAGTGTAAAAGTGGCATGAATAAACGAGAGGCTTATTAAGATGTTTGGCTTAAATGGAGCAAGGATAGATGAAGTCGGTTGACTATCGATCGTATATGGGTGACTGTTCTGGAATACCGTTCTGGGAGACCGAGAAGAAAAAGGGACTGACAGTCAGTAAGAGGAATGTGCTATAGGAAAGGGAATGTCTAAAGGAAAGGAATTTTGAGTTTGGCAGAGCGTGAAGAAAGGTGCATAATAGGACTAAAGTAACTATATTTGTCGTGAAGGGTTATGGTTGGTGGTTTACCTCGCCAAGAGATGAAGCCGGCTAGAATCTACATTGACGAGAAACCATGTGAGGGCCCGTGGAGATCTTTCGCCAACCCTTGGCAGGGGATTTCTTTTTCTACCTCGACGAGCTCGCACATTAAGGGGAAAAGATGGTAGCGGGGATATGGGCTTTACTTTCGATATAACTTTACAGTTCATATCTA
The DNA here is from genome assembly GCA_015478945.1 of Trachelipus rathkii. Classification (NCBI taxonomy): domain Eukaryota; kingdom Metazoa; phylum Arthropoda; class Malacostraca; order Isopoda; family Trachelipodidae; genus Trachelipus; species Trachelipus rathkii. The sequence continues at coordinate 4,745 of JABUQX010036535.1, read as the reverse complement.
CATAACTATTTCTATTTCTGAGTGATACGTATACGCACACTCAACCCCCAACCTAGAAAGAGAAAGGAAAAAAGGAAGATTGATATATTTATATATTTATATATATGATATTAGTATATATATAAATATAGCTATATATATATTATTATTTGATTTTTTTATTATTATCATATATATATAAATTTCCTCGATATAATATTTATGATTAGATTTTACTGTTTATTTATATCAAACTTATTGCAAATATTTGATAATCGATATTTTATATAGTTGTTGATCATAAATGCGATATTTATATATTATTACATATATATGATATACTGATTCACTCAGTTTTAATTGTCTGTTGTTTTATTTTCATTGTTGTATGTGTATGAGTCGTCGCATACTGTTATTATTTGACTATTCCTTTGTGCTCACTTCGATAGGTAGTCCGTGAGTGAGACCAACTGAGAGTATAGGAAAATTGCAATAGAGTATCAAACATTTTGGTTAGGAAACTTTAGGCATTGGAGATAATTATTATATAACTGGGATGTTGGTAACCTGGCAATAACATTAAGCAGGATTTCAAAGGAAAGATTTTAAACCACGTTAAACATGACTCTTTATTTATAAATGCTGTTAATTATAAATTCTGTTTATTAAAAATTGTTTCTTTTTCATTAATATTTCTATATATTTACAATAAAATTAATGTACTCAAATGGATGAAGAGTCCTAAACGTTTCGTTTCTAATAATACTCTTACATTGGTGGAATTCATAGTTGTTTACTTTACAATCTTAATTCGTGTAATAAAGCCTTAAAGATTGCAAATCTATTCTTTAGAAGTATTATTATCATATTGTGTAGTTACTCATATTATTTTATTTACCTTATATTACCTTGTGGTAGTCAATCTTCCTTACATTTATTATATTTACTTCTCTTTATGATAATTTATTAATGATATTTATTATTCATCTTTTTTATAAATATTATTAACTATATTTATTAATATATTAATAAACAAATTAAAATATTTGTTATTTAAGTGGTCTACCAGTGGTGAGATTTTGCAGTTCGGGACCTGTGGCCTACTTTAATAATGTAATTAAAATAAAATAGTTATCAAAATGAATATATAATAAGAGTTAAGAGTTTAGAGAGTCTGGGATAGGTATTAAAAGTTGTTAGATACTTTGAAATAGACTGCCTCATCAGGGCGTCTTGTGGTAACTTTATCTGGTAGTGGCAACTTTTATCTTGTTTATTTGGCCAGAGAGGTATATATATATTAGCGGTATATATTTATAGGCTACTTAATATTTTTACTTCTTGTGGTATACGAATAACTTACGTGTATTAGTGATACCCTGGTTCGTCATTTTTTAGACTCTAATATTAGCCTAATGGATGATCCTTATTATAATTATTATAGATATATAGTTAAAGAGGATCCATATGTAGGTTATAATAAATGATATATATGACTTTAGTGAGTGACTCCTTGAAGGATTCGCACCTCATATGCATTGCCCTTTTCTGTTATCATCGGCTTATCATCTGAAGACTCGAGCGATTTTAATAACTTTTCTACCGCCTTGTCTTACCCGCAACAGGACGTATCTACAATCCACAGGTCTCCGAGGTATCACCCATACAAGAGGCAAGAATTGACTAAGAGATAAGACGATATACTGAATCATTATATAATATATATTATATAGTAATATATATATATACTATCTATGTAATAGGGAAGTAATTATATTATAATATATATATGATAGATAATATAGCATATTAAGTCATTAGATAAAAGATAAGATAAAAGATAAATGATATATATATATTATAGATAATATATAAAATATAATAGATTATATATAGAAGAGAGTGAATTGGTACCGTAATAAGTATACTATAATAATATATAATATATATATTATAGTAATATATATATATGTTACTACTATAGAGATTATAGAGATAGTATCAATATATATAATGATATATATAAAGATCCACTTATTCGAGAAAAAGAAGACTTGGCCACCTACTTTAGTAGCTTCCCGATAAAATGGTTCGGTTTATATTTGGGCTAGTCATTAATTTATGGCGGATCATTGCGCAATTGTCGAGAGAGAGATGAGAAGTAGTAATATGATATATGCTAAAGAAGTAAGTACATAGATAGTACGAAGTATAATATATAATATATATATAGATGAAATATATATATAGTGAAGGAAGTAATATATAGAGTATATATATATTTCTAAAGGCAAATAACAAACAGAAATAGATCACAGGAAAATGACAGTATTCCCTAGATATAAATGTAATAATATATATCATATAGATAATATATATATATTATATAATGATATACTAGATATATATATATATATAATGATATAGAATATAGTAATATAGCAATAAGTATAATATATATATAGTGATACATAGATATAGATATATATTATATATATAATATAGATATATAGTAATATATATTATAATATATATATATATATGATTGGTATATATATATATTATATAGTAATAGATATGAGAATATATAGATATATATAAGGATATAGATATACGTAAGACGAGAGATAGATAATAAAGTAATATAGATAATAGAGAGAATATAGATATATATATTATTATAAGAGTAGATAGATATAGTAGTATATAGAGATAATACATAAATTTAAACTAAACATACTTCGGAGATGGAGTAGAGAATATAGATAGATATAGTAACGAAAGATTGAGATAATGAAGAAAGAAATGTCAAACTGAAAATAGTAATATAAGTAATAGTGACCTATACCTTGTAGATGATGGATTACAGTAATAGTAGTATTGTTGAGAATAAAATCATTGATGGGAGTTTTGTAATATGTGGGTTGAGAAAAAGTCTCAATTTGTTTTGATAGGCGAGGAGAGAAAGAAGAAGTTGAGTTCGCACAATTTCGCCGCGAGCGTAAGGGCTTTTGGGATGGTTTTTCCTCCAGAGAAGAATAGAGAAGTACTTGGACATGATCAAGAAATAGTAGGACCCGAGAATGGAAAATGTACTTTTAGCATCTTCTGTGATAGGTTTACGTTGATTCACAGACGCAAAAGATACAGAGACATGATTTTTGATTAAGAACAAAGGCAATTTTTCAGCATGTTTCAGAGGCCTATATTTTTTGATTGATTGGCGAATTTTGAGCAGAATATTTCTGGCAAGTTTGGTTTTTATTGTATGGGCGGAGGTTTGTGGGTTTATTTTAAATTAGTTGTAAAGGTTTCTTAGGTCAAAGATTAAAACAGAACTGGTTTCAAACTTTATTTTAGAGGAAAGAGAGAAGAGAAGAGGATGGACGAGACGAGTATAGATATTAATTTAAGAAGTGAGATTGATGGTGTGAGCTGTAATTGGTAACGATTAATTTGAATTGTTTCTTAAATTTTAAAACAATTTTATAGTTTTCTATTCTCGTAAATATAAAGGTTGGCGTTTTCATTTGTAATTGTAGGTTAATTATGATATATTGTTTCATATCGCATTTTGAATATCATTTCTTGTTATGCAGTTAATTAGAAAAAGTTAAGAAAATGTTTGGTGTATTATGCAAATTGAGAATGTATTAAAATTTTGAAAATTGATAGATTTTAGAAAACTGATAGATGTATGTCGATAGTATTCGCACAGATTATTTGCAAGCTGTATGATTTATTTTTGATCTGATTGCATTTTTTGATAGATTTTTTTGTTCGCGGAGGGAGAAGAAGCTAGGAGAGGAAGAAAGAAGAATGACTAAGTATACAGAAATAGATTGTATGATTGATATATTATGTGTGTGAGTATTCGTACTATAATACTAAATACACATATATAAATAAAAAAAAAAAAAATCAATTTTGAAGAAAAAATTAATAATTAAGAAGAAAGAAAACTCATTTCTATTAATATAATTACATTATATATAGGGTAATACCCAAGGATTATTCAATTCTCATACTAATTAATTTTATATGATTATAATAATATATATATACATACTTTAGTCATTACTTTTACTAATACATGCACGTATTCAAGAACCTTGTGAAATAAAAACACACATTCAAAGGACAAACTAATAACTAATATTAGTATATAAAGGAGCTCTTGTGGAATGGCAGTGAGTCAAATTGACTCATTATTGAAAATTCCATCCTGTAAGATGACCTGATAAATATAAATAAATTATGTCAGTAATTATAGAAATTTATAATGGACAAGATATTTAACGCCGTACTTTACTGTATTTTATGTTCAAACTTTTACAACTCATTAAAAAACTCATGGAGTAAAATCCTTACGGTTATATGAACAATTCGCTTCACTATAACGACCACACTACATCAGCAGTGTAAGGTGTACGCGTCAGTTCATGGTTTTATGAAATAATTTACATATGAATAAACAAAAGATCATTGCACCCATCCCTCAGAGGTGAATTAAATACATTGAAAATTCACCTCAGATAAAATATTATAAACACAGTAGTTCTGGATACATATGAATTTTTTTTTTTTTTTTTTAGGTAATTGTTTAAAATAGGTCAGAAGAAATAATATATATGGTTGAAAGTGATGTTATGTTCTTGGATAGATTGAAGAAGTTTTGAAGGTTTTGAGATGTCTCAAGTCAACAGGTCAGAATATAATTAAAAGAATTATTACATTCTTTCAATTCCTAACACACATCTCCTCTC
>JABUQX010036534.1:12500-18168 GCA_015478945.1 Trachelipus rathkii | reverse complement strand
TCACCAGCAAAAATGAATCGTTTGTGATCATACTTTACAATCGACAAAAATCACGTCTTTAGACTTAAAGCCAATAGCAAAATTGAATATTTAAATTAATGAAAAGTATAAAAATTATTTTGTTATATAGAAACACTGGTATAATTTTAGAAATATTTTAATTAAAAAAAAAAATAATGAAATGTACTGGTCTTACAAACTAGGTTTTATAAGATCCATGGGACTATAGGTCCGGATGTCTACAAGATATCGTATACATGCACACCGGCACATTTATAGAACTTCAGTACGGTATGTCAATTGTTTATATATAAACTATAACTATATATAATATATATAATATATATACATCATAACTATACAGTACTCATAATATACGTTATTATAATAGATACGTATAATAAGCTATAATATATATACTAACAAAATTACCTTACAGGTTCTATACATTCCATGCGAACATATAGCCGGATTGCTAATAGATATCCGGTTATACATGCACACTCGCAACAACTATAAGAACCAAAAGTGCTAACTACAGTAATTAATGTATCAGATTATATACTATATATATATATATACACTATACTAATATTATACTATATAACTAATAAGTTATATATATATAATAATATATATCATAATATTATATTATATATATATATCATATTATATATATATACTAATATACTATATATTTCAATATTAATGTGCAATAAGAAATAATAAATTATCCAACATATTTCCATAAGGTAGCCCAAAGTATTCATATAATTTTTGTCATATATTCTAACTATATAATATATAAAACATACATATAATAAGGTCACACATATAAACTAATAATATGAACAAATAAAACCAGTCATCATCAACAAAATACAATCATATGGGACCAAACTGATTTGCAAATGATTAAAATATCTACTTGTAAACTTAAACTCGTTTATTGGACAATGTTAAAGGCATCGATTTATTAGTGTGAACAAATGAATGCAGTTCACAGCTGCTCGTCAGACTCACAGCTGTTGCTCTAAAGCAGAAAGAGTTGGACCAACTAGTAAGTTTAAAAATCTTAATTTCGAAAGTAAACTAAGAATATGGACCTTTCCAGTAGTTATTTCGTTATATAAAATTATCCGTAAACTTTTAACTCTTTAAGACAGCTTTTGTTGTTAACTCATATAAAAAGATCTATTACCACGTACAAAAATCAAATATTACACATACAAATAATAATTACCATTACCTGATAGTGACTATAGTGCAAAACGCGCCAGACAAAATGATTGCCAAATCGTTCTAACAGGACTGACACATTCTAATAATGCATGTCAAATAGATTATAGATTGTACACAAACGCTATATACAAATTCATTAAAACAATATTGGCTTTATAAAAAATAAGCCAATTTTTTCCACATTAAAATAAAATACTACTTATTTTTTAATATACATATATCAAAATTATTTCCATATAATAAAATTATAATAAAGCACCTACACGACGATTTACAAGACTATGCACACTAAAATAAAAAAATAACATCGATCAGACAGAGCAACAGGTGCAGTACCAACTATACAACTTGAGTGGAACACAATGAAAGCAAAAAGATAAAAAACTATTCAATAAGATTTACTAATTATATACAATCTTTGCCAACCGTTTACATTGACCAACCAATTTCACATCTCTTAAAATAATAATACAGAGATGTAATCATTATTATAGTCTTATTTTAGTTAAAGACAAATATAATCATACCACGAGTTCTCAAGCAGGACGAAAAATTGGCTATATTCTTTATCATCGAAACTCTCGCTTTACGCAAGATAAACTATCTCAATTTTCCTCTAAATCAAAAAACAATAAACAGCCTATAATCACATTATAATACCATTGTGCGCTCACACTTACAATATAAATATTGATTTCATAAAACCGTTAAAGTAGCTATATAATATAAGTATATAAAACGTAAATCTCAATTCAATGGGTAACTGCGCAAGCTAACCTCCTATAAACAAGTATAAACAAACTTAATAATATTAATCAATATAATAATAACATTAAACATCTATTATATACATCAAAATTTAATTAATATAAGAATAATATAATAATAATAGTCATTGATTAATTATTATACAGACTGTAGAACGACGACCAAATTCACTCAAAACTTAGCGTTCCAAAAGTAAGTCTTGAAAGAACAAGTCACTATTGTCTATCGTGGTTAAGGAAAAAAAAGAAAAGATATACTAGTATACAGGCATTCATTAATTCACCATCTAATCATACATCCGCATATACAAATGCATACATAAAAATGTCAATGTAAATATACATATTGTTCCACCATACAGATATGGTGTTAAAGTAACTCTATTCGTAGTATTAATATGAATTACACCTATTCAGGATTTACTTTAAATATTGTCTGGATCAAGTGTGTTACGCCCTCAATGTCCTTGAAATCGTGAGTATTGAAGGAATTCTATCGACATACTTTCTCGGATTATACCAATCGGTAAACCAGAGACCTCTCTCTCCATTCTCAAGAATGTTTATGTATGTATTCTCCGAAGATATCTTTTGATAGGATTAGTAATATATCCCATAATTTCAATGCGATCTTTTATGATACTCCTATCATCTATATCTTCTCAGCAACTATCCAACTGCGATGACAGCACCGTATACTCGCTTTTAATATAGACTGGATTATCGTATGTCTAATATTTGGCTTCAATCAGACTCACTACATGTTCTGCATAGCCGAAAATATTAGCCAGGTTTACATACACATCGGGCTGGACTACGAAACAGGAGTGTACAGCGGTCTAATACGAGGTAAATACGAAGCCTAGGAGAGACCGATAAGTGCCGTGTTCATCTTCTTGTAAGAACTTTATCTTAGTGGAAGTGAAAGCATCCTACCTACGGAGCCTTTAACGTGGGCATACCTTGCTGCGAATCGGTTCTTGTTCTTCCTGTTAATGAGGGTTACAACGACGTGAAAGTCTAGACAATACCTTCAATTGTCCAATTGACCTTCCGTGGGTGAGTATAGTAATAGTCACAAAGGGTTCCTGCATACGGCCCTATACAAAGCTCTTACCTACCTCGTTCTCTCATTTGCGAGCTTCATTACCCTATTGATGGACCGTAATTTTCCAGCTTCTCCAGTTACGTGTTTCCGTCACCATGATTGTTTACAAAATAGTGACCTCACACTCCCTTGTTTTCATTTTCTTTCCAATTCACATTCACATATTCATAATAACTCATAATCTTGGTGCCTTATTAAATTCGTTCCTTCTCATGCGTCTTACTGTACCTGATCAAGGCTTGATAAGCCAGAGACTTTCTAATCCTTACTTGATGATTGATGCCCATAGCCAGACACATCGTGGAAAGAGCAAGACAATCTTCTTCACGGACGTGCAGGGTGGAGGAGGTGGTCGTCTGTTATTCAATTCTCTAACGTTTAGTGTAATTGACGTTGAGTTAAGATCGGGTAGTTAAGAAAAATCATTAAATTTATCAAAGGGAACGTAGTCTTCAGCTGGAATTTCAACGTACCCTATAAATTTCTTGATCTATTTGATATTAAACTTACGTGTTCGCCATCCACATTCGCTGCGGTGCTCGATCGCCGACCGTCTATACATGCTCCATTGAACGTAAGCCATTTTACACCGTCATACGAGTAGTTAGAATCATCCATAGATCCTATATGAAGCCCAAAGTTGTATTTTCAGGCATGAAATGCATATTTTAAATCATGAAAGATAATGCAGCATGTAGAACAATCAAGCAGGCAGTCAACATTTATTGGTCCCTAAGGAAGAACCCTTGAAATTTCAGAAGGATTGACGAACGAATATAACATCTTCGAAACAGTAATGAAATCACATCTTCCTCCAGTGATGTTCGCTATACTCCTTATCGATTAAAATGTACAACATACCAACGATCAAAATCTTCCTTTTCACTGCCGGACATACGAATGTGTCTCAAAGGCCGCCTTATCAGGAATTTACCCTTGTAATTTATATTCTCAAGGGAAAGAAAACGGTAAGGAAGAAGCCTTTAGAAACCTCACCAGTAATGCCCATGCACTTAGGTAGTTTCTTCAGTGCGCAAGGCATGAACATTAACGTGTCCTTAAACTGAATATTGTGATTATGCAGTCAATTAGTTATTACTTGGTTCCACGTTTCAGCAGATTGGAAAGATTGGAATGTACGGTGGTTCTGGCAAGGCAGTTGGCTGCTAAACAACTGAATTGTCAAACCTTCCTCCATTATGGCCGCAAACTATATATCGCCTTCTTATGGGATTTTTTCAGCAAATCTGAATTTTTTTATTATAGTGAGAAAACAGATCGACGGACAACTTCTCATACTCTTCTGTTGCATCCAAATCCAGTTTGAATATTTCAATTCGTGCTCAGTCCCGCAATGGTCTTAACACTGTGAACTTGTCGCTAGTTCCCTTCTCCCGCAGTCACTGCATCTAGGCATACTCACTAGAATATACAATGGTATGATATGCTCGTTTTTATGCGTCCTCCTTCCTCTTCACGACTATTATGATTATAGGTTTCTATATCATAATAGAACGTGAAAGTAGGTTTGCGCTTGGCAAAAGCTTCATCTGATGCTTCTGATTTTATTCATGAACATGAATGGTTATCGCCGGCTAGCCATAGCTTCTCCGTCGCATACTCCACATTTAATATGCATGCATTCGTGCTGGTGATCACCTCCTTTATCAGCTACTATCTCGGTGTCACATAATTCACATACTTTAAGGTATTTGCATGTGAGGCTTTTATGCAGTTCAAGACAATCCGTATTATAGAAATCATGATTGCAATCATCACAGTGTAAAAGGGTAGATGTATCGCCTGGTTTGCCTTTACATTTAAAAGTTAAGCACTGTCCACATCTGTATTCAGTGCAGTCGTTTCGTAAATGTTTAATTAAATGATCAGTGAAACTATAACATTGATGACAAAAAACAGGACCCCTGATATCCTTAGGATCTACACTGGCTAGGGCTATCTTGATTGAATCTCCAGGAAAAGGATAATAATAATGGGTTTCTGCTGCATCATATCCTATTACAAAAAAGGCAGTTCCCTATTCTGTTCGTGAGGTTTAAACATTATCTCGAGTTTGGAGTCCTTATCGTTAGCAAAAACAAATATCCTACATTCTAATACTTTCTCTATTACTACAAATATCCTACATTCTAATACTTTCTCTATTACTGCAAAATCCTCAGGCTTTAGTGGTACTTCATAAGTCAGACCGCAACGTTTTGCAATTCTCCTACCTATTGTATCTAGATCATTAGGCGTAAAATTACTTATTTTAGGCTTAGGTTGGTCTGGTTTTTTAGGAACATGAGTGTGAAGCTTATAACAGGCAGCTATAGCCCTGAACCCACATCCCACATTGCTTCTTAATTCCCTATTGCTATTGCTTATACTCAGGTGTACTTTATTAACGTCTTTATGTTTAAAGTTTACAGAAGAAGGGTCAATTGGGCCATTACCTGCAGGATTGTGACATACCTGAACATCTACAATGAATTCATCTAGCATGGCTTGATCTCCAGACTTAAAGAATCCTAGAAACCTATCAGTTAAA
>JABUQX010036534.1:0-7500 GCA_015478945.1 Trachelipus rathkii | reverse complement strand
AAACTCTAAAGGCGCATCGCTATTGGTAATCGAGTGAGTGGGGTTGATAGACACGTAATTGCTATTAAGCACGCTAACTTGGGTGGGTGGCACATTAAAAAGATTTAATTCTGATTTACAGCACCCATGAGACGCACTGGTTAAGAAATGCATCCTGTCGGATCAAAAGCTCTCCTAAGAATGACTAGAATATAATATCACAGCTCTTATATACTTTCACTAGATAAGGATATATATTCTGATGATCCGACAGTTCCTTTGTAGCCTTTAAGCAAGGAAGAAGTGTTAGCGGACCTTCGTGCAAAGAAGCTTACTATTTTCCTGTATTCATCATGCTCAGACTTAACCGTTTCATCTCTATACAGGACATTGTACAGTGGGAGGAAAATCTTCCAGGCTGTGGAGTTTCAATTGCGTATAAAAGAAATCCCAACGGTAGTGACTTTTACACATGTACTAGTCCCCATACAAACTATAGTAACCAAAGGGTATTTATGAATACAGAAGAACTACTTAATGTATGTTTACATGCCGAAACATTCATTTCGCAATGCATTAATCCATCTCCAGGTTTAATCGGTACAAAAGTAGTTATTAGCCAGAGTGTGAAGAGGAAACCTAAACAACTTACTATGGAGTTTTCAATGAATCATAACATAATCAGAATGGAGGTAAGAGTATGGCGAGCGTATAACTCGTGTACATTTAGACCCACCCGTTACGGGTTCTTTATTACGGGATTACAGCAGGTGAAATATATGGCAGAGATTCGCAAGAGGGTACTATTACAGAGTACAAGGTCTGAAATGTTGAGTAATCACGTAAATACAGACTATTATATTCTGTATCAGGAGTACTACACATTTAAGAAAATGCTTTCGGATAACTCTGTAGATATTATTGAATACTTCTTGAGTTCCATAGACGTGCATAAATTTATTTCAATGTTTAAAGAACAATGGTGTGGTTCTATTTACACTGATGGACCAAAAAATAAACATACTATGATTTCTGTACGTGATCTTTTCACATATATATTAGGAGATGGCATACATAAACTAAGAGAATACCTATTGGAAAATGAACTGAACGAGTGGCATATTTGTAAAGCCATCGAAAGAGTAAGTTTGAAATAATCGTAGAACGTACCTTTAGGTAACGTATAAATATATATATATAATAAATATATTCATAACTACATCCTTACTGTACTACAGGATGTCAATCATGGAGGACCGATTCATAAAATTCATGTTCCGAATACACCTGCAACATGTCTTATAGCAGGTCCAACAGGATGCGGTAAGACATTTGCTCTACTAAAATTATTAAGTGAAGTAGAGATATTTGAAGAACTTCCTGTGAAAATAATATGGTGTTATAACGTATTTCAAGCGAAGTTTAACGAATATAAAAACCTTATTCATTTCCATGAAGGCATCTACGATGTGAAATCATTAGAGAATATAAGAGGGCATAAGGTTATAATACTGGACGATCTCATGCATAAGGTGAATATTGAGGTAGCGGAAACATTTACTGTTTATTCGCATCATTTAAACATCTCAGTGTTCTTTATTACACAGAACATTTTTCACCAGAGTAAACACATGCGAAGTATCTCTCTGAATACCCAATATTTGATTCTTTTCGGTCAGAGACGGGATATGAGTCAGATCAACGTGCTAGCCAGCCAAATGTTCCCTCATCAACGAAAAAACTTCTTAAAAGTATATAATGAGGTGACTTCAGTCCCTCACGGTTATTTACTATGTGAACTGCATCCTAAAAACACGCATAGGGTTTTACTCCGTACAAATATTCTACCGTCCGAAATCGAAACTGTTTATATTCCTGAATAATGTTGATAAAGAAATATTTGCCGTTGATGAAAAATTATAAGAAACTAAGTAAAAAAGAAAAAGGGAAATTACTAAAAAACACTGCCTTTGTGAACTGTGTATGCGAGATATGTTTAAATATGATAAAAAATGTCATACCATTGAAAACTGGTCAGAAGAAGAAGTTACGCCGTCACAGCAACATCATTCGTAAACTTGTGCGCAAAGTTAAGAAGAAGAATTTAAAGAATAAAAAGAAACTGCTACAGCAAGGAGGAGGAGTTTTCCTTCCATTACTCTTTTCAGTAGTTGGTCCTTTGCTGTCTAATCTGTTAACAGGGAATCAAACGTAAGAATGAAGAAGGCTGTAGTAATACTTGTTCAACAATATACAAAGTTAACAGGATAAATTCTCTTGGCATATCCTCAACCTCTCCCCGATAACACTTCTTTGATCCCGAATTGAGCAAATACTAATATTGAAAAAGATTTAATCAGATATATTAATTTTTTTTTATCCAAAGTTGATATAGAGGAAAAAAGGGTGAAATACCAGGAAATATTACAAAGATTATTAGAAGTCAAAGAAAAGTACACAGAAATGCACCCCATTTCAAATGAAGTTTCACAACGGGCCTATGAGGGAAAGGATATTTAAAAAGGTTTTAAGAAAAATAGCTACCTCCTACATTAAAAATTAAAGGTAATTGCATTATATGATACTTAAAAGCCCAGATTAATTTGGAACGAACTAGTTCGAGGATGTAGTTAATGATCAACCCTTCAAAGGATCAATATATAGATTTGGTACTCAGACCTAGTTCGAGACTGGAAAAAGAAGCCTATACCAGGATGGGTCATTAAGCGCGATTACAGGGAATTTAATTTTCCGCGCAGTTTAATTCATAATAAGCAGCGTCTACTGGATTTGGATAATCATTATCAACCATCGGTTTCCACCCCTGTAGCTCCTATTGAACGCCCTTACAAAAGCATATTAAATCGTAAGAGTCAGGCAATAAGGACTCCTCAAACAATAAGAAAAAAGCGCAATGAATTATCACGTAATTGGTTACGAATGTAATATACATTACTTCATTTGAATACAAAGATACAGCTGAATCACTCTCATCATAAAATATTCAGAAACCGATTCGTACAAGAATATACAAGATCAGAAACCGAATCTTACAAGAATAAACAGGATCATTCTTGTATATATAATAATAATAATGTTATCTCAAATAGGCCTAAAAGTGTAACTCCGCCTCTTATGTTTCACCTTCATAACTTCTTAAGGCCTAATCAAGCTACCTTGGAGGTTCAGTGTCTTTGAATTGGAGGGCATGATGCCATGTAAATCTGGCGGGAGCTAGATGAGCTCCGCCCACCTCTTTTCTATGCATATAAGGCGCTGCGTGCTCTAACGAACCATATATTTGTATTCCCATCCTCCCAGTGGTTAGTAGATGTGTTACGAGCGAAATGGCGTGCTTAGTTAGAAATATTACGATTAGTGAAATAATATCGTGGTCTGTGGTGCACCAGCACTGTGCTGTTATCCTTCGCTTTAAAAGAAAGCCATCCGGAGAAAGATATATTACATGTATATCCCCTCGTACAACTTACAATAAACCATTATTCATCTCTGTAGAAAGTCTCGCAACCATCATGGAAGCTGTTTCGGATTGGATATCTAAAGACTTCATGAACTTCAGTGTAACAAATGATTGGGGGATATCTATATCAGAGGTGGATCCTGATGATAACAAGCACCTTACTCTGATTTTTTCCTTACACGAAAACATACCACGCATACACATCGGATGCTGGATGCGTCGTAATGCTTCATCTGTTTTCTCACCAAGCAGTCATACATTTACAATAAACGGCAAAGAAGATATCGAACTCTTCGTTAAGATGAATGCAGAATTCCTACATAGAATAGACGATGTGAATACACTGGACGACCTCATAAACACAGCTTATCGATTGGTTTATAATATTTTTTCGGAAAGTTATTTATTTAACTCTAACGTCGCCATGATGAAATAGGTCATCGACATTGATCGTTTTACTCCTGTATGGAATCAGGAAATGAATGGCGAAAGGTATAAAAATCATACTCTGAAGATTTCAGCTGACGAAATGTACACGTTCATTACAGGAATATATATAAAAAAGCGAGGCAGGGTAGGTTAGAATCCTACGTAGAAGCGACGCAAGCAATTCTCGACGCATTAAAGTAATATATATATATATATTAAATTACGCCTAATTATTATTATTACTGTAAATATTATTGCTACTGTGTAAATATTATAGACAATGTAGAAATAAAATGTTTTTATATTTTTTACATTTCCTTACCCTTTTTATTTTTGGGTTGTACATATATATATATATATATATATATATATAATATATATATATATATATAATATATATATAAATATATATATATATAATATAAAATAATTTTTATATATATATATAATATATATATATATATATATATATATATATATATATATATATATATATATATATATATATAATTATAGGGGTATTAAGTTTTTTCGAGTACCATTTTATTTTATCTTATTTTATTTTATTTTATTTTATTATTTTATTTTTATTTTATTTTATTATAAGGGGGTATTAAGTTTTTTCGAGTACCATTTTATTTTATTTTATATTATTTTTTTATTTTATATTTTATTTTATTTATTTTATTTTTTTATTATAATTATTTTATTTTACCTTATTTTATTTTATTTATTTTATTTTATTTATTAATATTTTATTATTATTATTTTATTTTATTTTATTTTATTATTTTATTTTTATTTTATTTTATTATTTTATTTATTAATATTTTATTTTTTTTTATTTTATTTTATATTTTATTTTATTTTATTTTAATTATTTTATTTATTAAATTTATTTTATTTTTATTTTATTTTATTTATTTTTTTATTTTATTTTTATTTTTATTTTAATTATTTTATTTTACTTATTTTATTATTTTATTTTAATTATTTTATTTTAATTATTTTATTTTACTTATTATTTGATTTTAATTATTTTATTTTAATTATTTTATTTTATTTTAATTATTTTATTTTACTTATTTTATTATTTTTTTTTATTTTTATTTTATTTTAATATTTATTTTATTTTAACTATTTTATTATTTTAATTATTTTATTATTTTATTTTATTTTATTTTTATTTTATTTTAATTATTTTATTTTACCTATTTTATTATTTTATTTTAATTATTTTATTTTAATTATTTTATTTTACTTATTTATTTTATTTTTTTATTATTATCAAGGAAAGCAATTCATACATTTGTAAATAAGAATGGTATATATATATATATATATATATATATATATATATATATATATATATACTATATATATATATATATATATATATATATATATATATATATTTATATATATATATACATATATAATATCTTTATTATATTTAATATATATATATATATATATATATATATATACCGTATATATAATATATATATATATATATATATATATATATATATATATATATATATATATATATATATATATATATATATATATATATATATATATTATATATATTAAAGTATATATATATATATACGCGTAGGAAGTTGGAAAGAAGGGAAACATGATCGTTAAAGTTGTTATTCATTTTACAATAGTTATAAGTGAAAAAATATCCCGTGAATTTTACGTTTCTGAGTCTTTGTTTTCCTTTTACGTTTCTTTTTCGTATCTTGCTCTTCTTCTTCTTTGTTATTGATCGTGACTGTTTTTTAGCTTTTTTTCTTAAAAGCGCTGCAACCATTTTTCTTCTCTTCACGCCTTGGCCTGTCATCCTTTTCCTAATTTTTCGCTTGACGTCATTTAACATGTCATCGGAAACATCGGCTAATCTACGTTTTAAGGATAATTTTGCATCTTCGCCATTTGCAATATCGTGTATAGTTTCTAAGCCTGCCTTTACCGCTTTTTTACCTATATAGGTACCTCCTCGTCTCAAGAGAGGCAGGGCTCCTCTTAAGAGACGCGCAAAGAAGCCGCCAACGCCATGGCCCCTTTGCATTCTAGACCCAACAAAGTACTTGTCAACTCGCATTTTCAACTAGAGGTTTTCTTTTAACTAACCTTATCGGTATAGGAGTTAGTTTTTGAATGACCGGACATCGACTAAGGGGTGTTTTAAATAGGTGTAACCCCTCTCAAATTTGGTCAGTTGTCATTCAGTATAAAGTCTAGTATGTCATTATTCCCTTTTCCTTCTTATATGCATTTTACAAATTAGACTTTCTGGAGTAAAAGGGAAAGGCTTCCCTTCTACGTCTTTAATGTATATCCTTATAGAACCAATTTGCGATTTACTTAGGGGTAGATAATGAACATTCGGGAAGGTGATTACCTTATTAGTAAGAGGAAAATGTACAACGCGTATCAGAGGAGCTGTAATGTTTCCTACATATTGATGTGAAACAATGTCAGTATAAACGTAAGCCGAGCCAGGATGGCGAAGCATTGCAGAAAGTATACATGTATAATGCAAAGTATGTTCAATGTCTTCATTCCAATGACTACGCGCTGCCTGAGGACTATCGATTGTATAAACGTAAGCCATACCTGGATGGTTGAGCATCTCGGAGGGGGTACATGTATAATGCAGTACTCGGTCTCCTTCATCTTTTTGTTCATGTGGGGTCATGGGGTTATTCTCCACAGATAGTATAACCCTCTTCAACATAGTAGGGATATCATGAAGTATATCCAGCTCGCCATACCGCTTACGAATATGTTTTCGCTGCCATGGTGATCGTTCGAGAAAAAACATGTCACGGTCTCGCAGGTTTACACTTACTTTTGATCTTAAAGATATTATTACTTTATCTTCATAGGTACGCATATCAGTTTTGTATACCAAGTCCTTACACATAATACTCATATCAAAGAGATCGTTTAAATAACTAAAAATAGCAGGCACCGATTTAAAATAGGCCCTCCGCAGAGCAAATTCTTCAAAGAAAGTATTCTTTTGTACCAAATGTAGTCGTATTCAGCTTTGTAGCAATTGTAGTCCTTTTCAGATCACGAGTATCTTCCACTTGTAATATAGTTTCAACACATTCTACACTTCTGTACACCACCATCCAGAATAGATTGTGAGGTAAATTTTCTATATCCGTATTTAATATCATTTCACATAATCCTATCTCATACTCTGTTCGTTCAAGGCAAACATGATTAACTAACTCAGTTGTAAAATCCGCGAGTTTATTATCAGGATGTAAATCCAAGGAGGCTGAAGACGAGAGAGTTAAATAAAAGTGATCTACACTCTCCATGATTATAATGCCTATGCATGATTAATGATTCTTAACTTCACTTGCATTTATATAAGTTAAACTTAGCAGATACCCCCCCATTTTCACAGTAGTGCTTATTTTCCTTTACTCTCGTAGCTAATACTTTCTTTAATTTTTATATCATAAGTACAGGGGTTGAACCTTACTTCTGTATTTCCATGTTTATAAAATCCACTTTATATTCTTTTCACCATCTAAATCTCCAGATAGTATAACTTTAAAACCATTCACGTGGAAATCTCT
>JABUQX010036533.1:55000-60036 GCA_015478945.1 Trachelipus rathkii | reverse complement strand
TAAGTCTTTACTCCAAGCTTTCAACGACTGATCGTATCAATCTTTAGAGGAATTCTTCAACCGACATGAACTTATATAACATAGTGTCTACTTTACTTGCACCTATTCTACAAATATGGAACACAGTAATTATATATGTTGTCACTTCTCTACATTCGATTATACACGAAAATAAATCTGTAATATTTGACACTTTCAGTTGGGTATTACGTAAAGGTTTCCTATCCTGTAAAGATGGACATTTCGTAGGAGCATGACAAATGATCTGCATAGGTATCATATACAGCACATATACTTTTTTTTTTATTTTTTACATATCTTTATGACGAAGAGATGGTGGCATTACTGTATTGTAATACTCGTCTTGACTTGTATGATTATAGTCATCTCTTGGACTATTGGTTTTTTTTTTTTTATAGAGTCTAATATAGTGTTATATTGTATGTATTCTATTATTTCACATAGCCAGATACGGAAGTAAATGTACATCAAGATACGAGCGTACGAACTAATTGAACTATATCTATAATGATTCCAAAATGTGGTATATTATAGTTATTGAATTGATGTATAGATTTTTTTTTCAGTAACAGAGGTCTCAAACCAAATACAGGACACGATGACGTGAGCATTATATATCACGATAATTATATAGTTCATTATATACTAACACAACGGATTATATGTGTGACGTAACATTGTTTTTACATAATAATAACTAACAAAACATATAGACCTGAACTAAGACTACTAAATATACATTACGACAAAACCTAACAACACCATAATCGTCGAATAAAACTACTAACTTTTAACAAAGTTCCACTACTTTATACAACTACTGTTAATGTAACTAACATTGCCCTTACAAAGAGTTATACCACTATTCATTCACTTTTTTTCCAATCAATGTATACTCTAATCAATATTAACTGTTAAATTTACCTTGACACAGTTAATATTTAACGAAGACATTTAATCATAACTCTGTTTAATCACTCTATCATGATAACATGAAACATACGAAAATAACTTGCATAAACATTAACAAAGTTTTATCACCAATAACATAACAAAAAATAAGTTCTTTATATTATCCTAACCATCGAATATATGCTAACGTAAAACGTTTGGTCATCTTAACATTAATCCTCTTCAAATAGCTAACATAACATTAACCTGCCACTACAGCATCTCATATGTAAATTGTACAACCGCACAATACCTTTAAATTCACCCCGACTTCTTACAGTTAGCTTGTAAGAAAGCTGAGCTTTACAGTATTACGAGACCTTTTCGCTGTGAAGCGACGTAAGAAGACGTTGTCTACCTACAAGCGACTATGTTACAGAAACGTAGAACCTAGTTTCAGCACCTGACTTTTTCTCAAGCATGGACCTCCTCTTAGTCATAATCGGCGATTAGGATGTTGTTTTTTTACATTAAGGCATTCTGTAATTAATTTAGACAAAAGGGTTCTGGTAGGCATATGTACTTTACTAATCATGGGCAGTACTGACGAAAGAATAATATTCTAACGTAACAAATGTTTACATCAACTCGTAATATTTAACAAAAAATTCATCATAACCTCGTCTATATATCATAATCCCCAACGAACAATTGCAAACAAACAAGTTTTAACACCAACATAACAAAATACAAATTTTATCCTGACATAACAAAAAAATAAGTTCTTTGAAAAATATCACAGTAAAGCGTATTAGTTTACTGATTTTAAAGGCAGTAAAATCAGTTAAATCAGTAATCAAACCACCCATCCCTACAGTCCCCTACCCTTCCCAACCACCCGTGATCTATTTAAACTATTGATTCAAGTCATATTTCGAGTACCATTTTGGATAAACATAAACATAAAAAATAAGTTCTTTATATACTGACTAACGTATATATGCTTACGCAACAAAGTTTTAGCATCAATAAAGCTAACATATCATAACCTCAACTAAGAATATAATGACAAATGCACAACCTAACATACCTAGCGTATGAATAATCAGCTAACATCCCTGAAAGTTTCACTAACTTTCAAAGTAAAGTAGCTTAACAGAATCATACGAATCACGATACGTTCCAACTTTTTTCGCGCATATCACAACAGGTAAAGCCGTATTATCTAACAAAATCCCTTAACAAAGTGAAACCAATCTATCAAAGATACCAACATCTTTGAACCATGATATTGACACTATCTTCATTAAAGTGTCACTCGTTTCGAGTATAACATCATTTGACCTATGAATAATCGTAGACATTAGCAAAATTCTAGGGCAAACCTAACATTACTCAACAAAAACTTAACCTAGGCTCACGTTTCTAACACATCATCGTCAGTTAACACAGTAATATCTTACAAAAACTCATCATTTCTCTAACAAATCAGTGTTATTTCCACATTGTCATAGTAATTTCAACATAACGTACCTAACTTACGAATAACAGTTTTCATTAACCAAGAGATCTAAAGCATCACATTACCTTCCAAGAAAACCCAGGGGGATGCGCTCCTTGAAAGGGTGTGAATCCGGCGAGGGGGGATCACCCCGAAGGGGTGTAAGCGGGCATTACCCTCCGAAGGAGGGGTAAGACCTCAGCCCTTCGGGCTGAGGCCTTTGGGCTGTGCCCTTATGTAACCGCTTACACCCCCTTCAGGGTACCCCGAGATGGGTCTTCATGCATCTCTCTGGGGTGATCTCCAAGTAGTGCTTACAGTGCTATCAAATCGCCTCTGTACGATGCGCTGTTGCCAAATCTACCAGTTTTGAATTGATATTTTCTGAAAGGGGGGAAGGGCTGAGGCCTTACCCCTCCTTCGGAGGGGTAAAGCCCGCTTACACCCATTCGGGGTGATCCCCCCTCGCAGGATTCACACCCTTTCAAGGGGCGTATCCCCCTGGGTTTTCTCTCGGAAGGTAATGTGTTGCTTTAGATACTCTTGGTTGATGAAAACTGTTTATTCGTAAGTTAGGTACGTTATGTTAAATATTACTATGACAATGTGGAAATAACAATGATTTGTTAGAGAAATGATGAGTTTTTGTAAGATATTACTGTGTTAACTGACGATGATGTGTTAGAAACGTGAGCCTAGGTTAAGTTTTTGTTGAGTAATGTTAGGTTTGCCCTAGAATTTTGCTAATGTCTACGTTTATTCATAGGTCAAATGATGTTATACTCGAAACGAGTGACACTTTGATGAAGGTAGTGTCAATTCATAGTTCAAGATGGTGGTATCTTTGATAGATTGGTCACTTTGTTAAGGGATTTTGTTAGATAATATGGCTTTTACCTGTTGCTGATATGAGCGAAAAGTGGGAACATATCGAGTATTGTATGACCTGTTAGCCTCTTTACCTTTGAAAAGTAGGGAATTTTCAGGATCTTAGCTGATTATTCATACGCGTGGTATGTTAGGTTTGCAATTGTACATTATAATTCCCTAGTTGGCGGTGATGATATGTTTAGCTTTATTGATGTAAAACTTGTTGGGAATCATATATTCGTAGGTCAGTATATAAAGAACTTATTTTTATGTTATGTTTATCCAAAATGATACTCGAAATATGACTTGAATCAATAGTTCAATAGATCACAGCCGGGCGGGATGGGTAGGGGACTGCTGAGATGGGTAGTTTGATTTACTGATTTACTGATTTACTGCTTTAAAATCAGTAAACTATTACGCTTTACTGTGATATTTTATTCAAAGAACTTATTTTTATGTTATGTCAGGATAAAATTTTGTTATTTTTGTGTTATGCTTGAAAAAGTGTCAATAGGTTGCGTATTTGTACGAAGTTTAGTACTTTACTGTTGTTAAGTGCGGAAGTTTGTTAATGTTAGTGGTTTATTCGTACGTATGGTGTGTTAGGTTTGTCGTTGTACATTATATTCTTAGTTCAGGTTATGTTATGTTAGCTTTATTAATGTAAAAACGTTGTTACGTCAGCATATATTCGATGGCTAGTATATAAAGAACTTATTTTTGTGTTATGTTTGGATAAAACTTTGTTATGTTTACAGTTTTTCGTTGGTCTGTATGATAATTGGACAAGATTATGATAAATCCTTGTTAAATATTACAGCGTCAATGTAAAATTAACGTTAATATGTTAGAGATATGCTTGGAAAAAGTGTGAATAGGTTACGTTTTGTATGCAATTTTTGTTTGTTTTGTTTGGTTAAAACTTTGTTATGTTTGCTATTATTCGATGGGGATTATGATATTTGTGCTTAAGTTGTGTTAGTTTGTCGTTGTACATTATTTTCTTAGTTCATATGATGCTATGTTAACTTTATTAATATGAAAACCTTGTTATGTTAGCATATATTCGATGGTTAGTATATAAAGAACTCATTTTGTGCTATGTTTATCCGAAATGATACTCTAAATGCTACGTAAATCAATAGTGTTAATGTAAAATTAACAATGATATGTTAGAGATATGCTTGAAAAAGAGTGAATAGGTTACGTTTTGTATGCTGTGCTAGGTACTTTACCGTTGTTAAGTATGGAACTTTGTTAATGTTAGTTGTTTATTCTAGCGTAAGTTGTGTTAGATTTTGTTATTGTACATTATATTCTTAGTTCTGGTAATGCTATGTTAGCTTTATTAATGTGAAAACAATGTTACGTTAGCATATATTCGTTGGTTGGTATATAAAGAACTTATTTTTGTACTATGTTATTGTTGTTGTTGTTGTTGTTGTTGTTGTTGTTGTTGTTGTTGTTGTTGTTGTTGTTGTTGTTGTTGTTGTTGTCTAACGAGAATATATACCCTTTTGAACTGAAATGGTTCGTTCGTGCATTGTATTCTTGTTTACTTTCTTCTGATTGGTTGAAAGAAAGAATCTCATTACCTATAAGGGTTGTTTACGCATACGATTTCCGTCAGTAAGGCACATTTTTTTCGCTGGTACTGGGTAATGAATGAACATCTCTCGCATCTCTACAAGCCTGTTTGTTGATATCTTCACGAGGAGCTTCGGTTATTCAAACGAGTGTCATTTATAAT
>JABUQX010036533.1:0-45000 GCA_015478945.1 Trachelipus rathkii | reverse complement strand
CTGACAATTCCTAGGTCGTTTTATCTTCTGCTGAACTCGAAGTTTTCCATTAAATTTTTGCATCTAGTTTCACTTAAGAGTTTAGATGATTTAGGGTCTTTCTCAGCCTAACCATCCTCCGATTAATTTGTGTGCTTATAATTTCTTAAAACATTTGCGATTTTTTATAGGTATCCTTATTTAACTACGAAGACATACGATTCCAAGCTCGAGTTCTGAATTTTTCAAACCGTCTCGTCTTTGACTATCATCACGTGTGGTTTCCCTTACAGAAAAGAGTGCACTCGTTCATCCCTTCCTTAAAATAAGAGAAAAATCTTAACTTTTACTAAAGATGCCTCCTCTTGGAAGATTATAAAGCATTTTAATCGTTCTATTATTATTTCTGATCAACAGTGTAGCTTCCGTATTGCAACTGGTGATCTTATTTCCTTTTTTGTATTTAGTTATTCTGAATTTCGAGTGCATATTTTGCCAATGTAGCTATGTTTTGAATACCTTTTGTTTGCTAAAAATAAAAAAAAAAAAAAACATTTTCTCATCAATCCTCATTCAAGAGTTTCAATATTTCTCCGACTCTGTCACCTATTCTCAGTGTTCTTTTGTTTCTTTTGTTATTAAAGCTGTGGCAAATGGTGAATAAAGGATCATCATTGCACATTTTAAGGCTATTAATAGGCTATTAATGTTCAACAAGGTATTGTTTTATTATATCTCTTTCCCTCAATTAACCAATAATCTTTCAGTTCCACGTACCTCAGCTCTCCTACCATTGATTCCACCATTCATTACTAGTTCATTTTAAATGCCTTGCTGCGAATTACCTCATATCTCCTTCGTCTCCCATGTCAATTTCAATTTCCTTTTCTATATCTTTGTATAAGAGATACAAAATCTATACTCAATTACTGCATTGTTATTTTGTCTAATTTTCTATAAGACCGTTTCGTCAATGATCTATTACAATTAAGAATATAATCATAAAAATTCTTCAATATAATTTGCAATCCATCATGAAGCCCCAAAATGTTTAAAAATAAAACAAGGTCTTTTTTTTAGCTATTTAATAAAATAATGTAATAAAATATATAGGAATAGCCATCTATATCTCTTTTTTTTCAGTTCCGGAATATTGATTGCCTTAAGCGACTATTGACATAATATAACTTATATATATATATATATATATATAATATATATATATTATATTAATTATAGTATATATAATTATAAATTGATATAAAAATAAATGAATATGTGGAGATATATATATGAATATATCTGTACTATAAAGAGGGCGGTGAAAAATTGAAGACCGTGCAAAGCGTTTAAACTAATTTTATTGGATCGAGTCGTGAGGGTTTGAAGCACTAGTACGACTCAAATGGTTCAGGCTTCCAGTCAGAACTCGCAGGATGTCAATTGGGAATAATAATAATAAATAATGTAATATAATAATAAAATTAATCATAATAATATAATATGAATATAATTAATAATAATAATATTATTAAAAAGGGATTTCCCAATAATAATTATAATATGGGCTGATATTGCTAATAATAATGAAAACAAATACAAATAATTAAAAATAATAATGATTTATGCATAATACCAATAAAATATTCACACCAATAAGATAAGATAATACATAATAATTATATGCTATTAATTAGTTAGTTAGTATAATTATGTTATTAATAAGTAGTAAGAGTAAGAGTAGTAAGAGTAGTAGTAAGGTATAGTAGTGTAGATGATGTAATATCGAGCAACTGGTGTATCAATAAAGATGAAATTATTTAAACATCATATGATTTGATACGACCAGAAAATATATATATTTGACCGAATTAAAAAGGTAACAACTTGTAGTGTAGGGCTGCTGTATGGATAGATATGGCTGGAGGGCTGGTTGGAGAAATTGATAGCCAGAGCTGGTTGGTTTGGTTTGTAATGCATGATACGAGTTCGCTGAGTTCCGAAATCATTACTAGTTAATTATCAATGCTCATCCTCATTTTTTGCAATGTCTTTCTTTTAAAAATTTAAAGACTCTCTCATAGGTTGTCCGCCCAAAAATCTTCGCCGGTTTATTATTTTCTATTCAAATTCAAACCGCCCTTCTAACCATCCGTTTCGCTACTTCTCGTTGAAATGCCACGATTCTAATACAAATGACAACTCTGCTATTCTCTGCACACGCACCACAACGCGATTAAGGCAAACATAAACATTTTGAGAATCAAATTGTCATTAAACATATATCAGTCATCTCTCAAACATTTCTTCTTTCCACACACCGCAGCTTACTTGAGTTGGTGTTAGTCATGTTCTTGATTGTTAGCATACCATTCAATGTAATAAATACTTGCTACAGATACCAACAACATGAGCTTTATAATTTACAAACTAGACACCAGAAACTAGATAATGGGAAATTGTCTTGCTTGAGTTAATTCAAAATATAAGCAGACTAACAACAAATATGTTCTTTAGTGTCAACTACATCAAATTATTTACACATGTTAATATTTTTTGCATTTATTGCTTATCACATTTGCTCTGTACTTATTGATTATTATTATTTATTATTATTATTAAAGATTATTATTATTATCTATTAGATTATATATTATGTATTTATTATATTTTTATATTATTATAATATAATTATTAAATTATAATTATAATTATATTATAAATTATATTATTATTTTATTATTATTATTATTATTATTATCATTGATTTTATATTATATGTATTATTATTATTATTATTATTATTACTTATAATTGTTAATAGTATTATAATATTATAATTATAATTATAATTATAATGGTAATAATATAATATATAATTAATCATTATTATTATTATTATTATTTTATTATTTATTATTATTTTATTATTTTATTAATTATTATTATTAATTATTAGCTAATTATTCTGTATTATTATATTTATTATTTATTATTATTGTGATATAATATTGTGGTTTCAAATAACTAGTTTGCTGAAAGGTGAACTGATATAAAGTTTTACAAAGTTCACCGGGTCGATTATAAAAATTTTAAATTGATATATTTTGCGGCTGTCGATCGTCTACCTTTTTTTGATTGTTCAAGGTTTAAAGGTCTCTCAGAGTGACAATCTTTTTCACGCTACATATATGAGTATTATACTATATATATAATATATATATATATATTTATATCTTAAGATATATATATATATTATTATATATCTATATAATTAATATCATGTAGTGCGAGTAGATGAGTTCATTAATCAACGTTAACATAGAATTAAATCCCCTACTCCTCGCGGTACACTAATTATAAGAATGGAAGGGTATTAAATAGATTTTTGATGTTAATTCTTTTGTTACATCTTTTTATTAAGACACCAAATGTATAAAAGAAAAGAATCTTATTTTGGTATAATAAATATCGTTAAAACCTTTCACACGATAGGTGGGGAGGAAATCAAATCCAAAATTATGTTATTATTAGAATGACTTGCACAAGCGGGCGAAAGCTATAGTGTTTCGATATACTGGTGCTAGCTTTTGATCACCATTCTCTCCTAAATGTTGTTATCTAATCTGATTATTTCAATCTTCGTGGAATGCGAATCCGTGACGTACAAATTGACGACGTTACAAAAGGTTCCTTATTATAAGAAACATTATCATAATATAAAGTAAAACTACCGTTTAATTTATTCACACAAAGATAATATAGGTTGAGGCGTGCCAGGGACAGGATGCTCCGAGCGCGCGAGCTAGGCGGCTCTATTAGTCGGCTTGGGCGAACTAACTGTCGTCTATTCCTCCCTCTTTTGCGCTTCAGTAAAAATAGCGGGCAGAGAAAGGTACTTCTTAATTTGGGTTGTTTCAATTTTTATAGACATGATCAAAAAGGAACTAAAAAATAGTTAGTGATAAGTCGAATGTTTTTACCGTACATAATAATAACAGCTTTTGCCTCCTAAGAGTTCTCGCCTCTCGAATAGGATAATAGCTTTCAATTACAATAAAAGATTTGATAAAAGCAGATTTTTATGTTAGTACTAAAGGACTTTTCTTCCATTTTTCAAATTAACTTCCAATTCCCAGGTTAGTGCACGGGAATACGCAGCTTCAATTTCTAAAAAAATAAATACATTCTTCTGTTTAAAAAAAATTTTAAAGTCGGCCAGAAACATTCCGTAGAATTTATTCGTCATTTTTTAGAGGCGGCTTCCACTTCTCTGCCTTTTTTTTTTTTTTTTTTTTTTTTTTTTTTTTTTTTTTTTTTTTTGTTTGTTTAACAGGCCTAGATCGCCTGTTTAAAAAGCGACACCGGAGCAACACTTCGTGGCATGACGTTATATGATGCTTTGTTGAGAGTTGCAGGATGTTAGCTTCCTACTCAATATTCATTACTCAGGCTCTGATATACGTCTCTGCCTCACGAAATGTAGGTTTCATTTGCTCTTCTATTATTATTTCAGGCAAGTATGAATGATGTTGTTAAAATATTGATTCGTGTTGAATAGTACGTAGTTGGTGATAATTAAAGTATCACGCGTATCTAGTAAAGTTAGATGACGGCAAAATATAAACATTAATGACATGGACTTTTAAGCAGAGTTAGATAGTTACTGGTATTTGGACTACATATGAAATATGATTATTACTGTCATTGATATACTAAAGTATTAATAATTTTCATTATGATATTTTTCTTAATCAGAAGGAACCATGAGACATCCTCTAAGGATATTGCGTAATTGATCACACTAGTTAAATACATAAATAAGTAGCAATGATTTTAAAGAGTGGAGAGCTCCTCCCGGCATAGCATTTAAGAACCCTGAGGACGAAATGGTCTGCAGCATATTATTAGATAATGTTAAAAATATAAATTTTAATATTACCGGTAACAAATGATTACGATAGTGAAGTTCTTCTTCATAAAAAGAGGAATATCTTCTTTTAATTAACGGATATATACAGAAGCGCATATTTACACATACTATCTATTCACTTAACCGTTAAAATTTTTAACCAACTAACCTTTTATTGAACCAAAAAACACAGTTCCAAATTTCCTTTCTTAAAAAGGAATACTTCTTATATCGTATGAGGCACATGGTAACGATGCCTCGTAATTAGACACCCTTCCTTTAAGTTCTAACATTTTAACAGGTTCAAGCGCTTCTTTCCCTCCAATTTTTGGGGGTGTAAGAGATAACGAAGGATGGGGTGTAACCTCCTACAAAGTGTAAACCGTTGTATTTAAATAAGGCACAGATTCTTAATATTTATGTATATGACAAAAAAAATCTATCATTATTTTCCATTATCACAACATCATATGCTATCCGTAGATTACTACATATAATTTTTATTGACTTTTTTATAAAGACAATAATATAGAAGATTCTAAATTTATGCACTTTTTACAAAGCTATTGTTTCGCGTTAAAAAAAAACTAAGGGCAAACCATATGGGTAAGCATTTAGAAACTTCTCCGATGTGTCTCATTCAAGACTAGTGGGTCTTTAACAGTCAGGCAATTTTTCCTTTTGGCGGTATTTTTGTACTTTTCCAATTTTATTTAGCCTCGGTAATTTATACAGTAAGAGTGCTTTATTTTCTTCTCGTAGTTGTTTCTCGGCTCGCATGTGTTAATATCCGAAAATTTTTTTTATTAACCTATTTTGGCAGGTAACAGGAAAAATCGTTTGGATAGTGAGTCATAATTTGTTTTTGTTTTTTCTTCTTGAGTTTACAACATTTAAAGAATAGCTTTTGTGGAGGACTCTCAAGGGGGGGGGGAGGTTCTTCCTCTTATCCATCCCCCATATAGTAAGATGCAGATAGTCGGAACCTTTTTTGCTAATCGAATTCGTTTCGATTCTTTTTTTTTTTTTTTTTTTTTTTTTTTATTTTTGAACAAGTACTTAGATTAAGTGTTAAATAAACATCATCAACGGATAACGATTTTTTTTTTTTTTTTTTTTTTTTTTTTTTTTTTTTTTTTTTTTTTTTTTTTTTTTTTAAGCAAGAACCTTTCTTGCACGCTACTACTTTATGTTTTTTTAGTATAAACAACTATGAGATTTGTCAAATTACTTCTCCTTCATACGATATATATTAAAAAATTTCACTAGTTTAAGTTTAATTTTAATACACATTGATAAACGAATACGGTGTATTTATTATTATTATTATTATTTCTCATCTGGCCTCCTTTTATCAAGAGTTGTATGACTCGATGTCGTTCTGAGGTTTTACCTCAACACTAGGTAGCCGCGAGTAGACTAGTTCAATTAATCTAATTAAACATAGATAATCCACTCACCTCCTCGGGTACACTAAATAATTAATTAAGATGGAAGGTGTATTTATATAGATTTTGATGTTATTCTTATTAAAGAACAGTTTAAGATGGAATTATAATAAGATATTTTTATGTTTAAAGAAGATATCAGCATTGGGCCACAGACCTTTCGACCACATTTTCGTTGAGTAATCAAATCCAAAATATTATATTTATTAGAATGACTTGCTCAGGGCGATCAGCTCATATGTTTCGATATACTGTGTGCTGACGGAATTTTGAAGTTCACAGCATCTCTTCTAATTTTTTATCTTATCTGAATTTATTTTCAGCTTGTGATGCAATACTAGTAATAATATCTGACACTTACGAAAAGGTCATTATTATAAGAACATTGATCTAATATAGGTATAAACCTTTTATTAATTAACATAAACTACTAATATTATTAGGCCGTGCAGGGACATGCCCGAGCCTCGGCGCCTAGCGCTCTAATGTTCGTTGGCCGAACTAACTGTCTCTTTTCCTTCCATTTTGGGGCTTCAGAAAATAGGCCCGTGCAGAGAAATTCACTTCTTATTCTGGTTGTTTCATTTTAAATATACATACAAAGGAATAAAAATAGTTAATGTAAGCAATTTTTTTTACCGTACATAATAATTACATCGACTGTTGGAGCTTTGTTTCTCCTCTCAATAATAATAGCTTTCATTTACATAAAGATGTAAAAAAGCATTGTTTTAGAATCTTAGTACTTCGAAGGCTACTAAGCCTTAGTAATTATATAATATATATAATATGAATATATAAATATTATATATATACTAATATATATATATAATAATTATATATATTATATTATAATTATATTATATATATATATTATATATTTGAAATATATAGTATACGTATCATAAGTATTTCATGAGGAAACTGACCAACTGAGGTTACTTATTTAAGTTAGAAAGCGATAAATCATAATTCCGGTAGAACCGTTTCATTATTAATTTTGGAAAATAGGAAAAGTTTTTTTTTTTATCGTTCATGCAATCAAAAGTTGCAATGCTTTGAAAATATTTAAGTGTAACGCGTTAAAACTTCTAATTTCCGATGATTCACCTTATAAAAATAATATTCGCTTGTTAAACTCGATTAAAAAACGGTTTAAGAATGAAAGAAATTAATTTCGAAGGTAGAAAACGTGAAAATAGAGCATCGTGAGAAACAAGTACAATTACCGTTCAAGATGAATACTATTTAAACTGAAAAAGCGCGATATATTATATTATTATATATATATATATATATATACTATAAATTATATATTTATATATATATATATATATAATATATTATATATATATTAATTAATAATATATATAATTATTATATATATATATATATATATAATTTAATATCAAATAATATAATATAATATATTTTTTTTCTAATTCTCTAAAAGTTTTTTAATTTGGAAGAAATTGTTTTAAAAATGTATTCATATTTTATATATAGATTTAAACATTAACAATAATAAGTCTAGCTTTCCGTTATCAATTGATCGACATATCTTCTCAGGGACTGAAAATATTTTTAATAAGATGAAAAATGACTTTTAACTTCCGATGGATGTTCCTGTGTCAACTTGGTTTTCGTATTTTATCGATTAGGACGCTATGTTCTCTTTATTTTCTTCAATTTTTTAAACTTTCTTTGTATTTAATATTAAGTGTTGTACTGACATTTTTTAGATATTTATTTTGTAATTTCGTCTATATTTATACTTTCGCTCCCTTTGTAAAGTTTGAAGTTATTGGGATTTTTTATTATGAAGGATTCAATAAACTTTCTTTTTCCTGTATTTTGTATGGTTTGTATAATAGTAGGGGAGTTTATATTGAAGGTGTGGCCTGAACTTTGCCGGTGTTTTACTAATGCCGAGGTTTGTTTGTCACGGTTTAGATCATCTTTATGTTGTTGAAATCTGATAGTAAAATTATTAGTTTTTCTCGCTATTACTTGTTCGTTTGCATGTTGTTCAATTTATTCTGTAGAATGTCTGATCTTTTTGTTCTGACTAATTTATTCA
The DNA here is from genome assembly GCA_015478945.1 of Trachelipus rathkii. Classification (NCBI taxonomy): domain Eukaryota; kingdom Metazoa; phylum Arthropoda; class Malacostraca; order Isopoda; family Trachelipodidae; genus Trachelipus; species Trachelipus rathkii. The sequence goes on along the minus strand of JABUQX010036533.1, from coordinate 36,581 downwards.
GGTTTCAATGCATTGTTTTCAATGTAGTAATAAGATTTTACAGTATTTATATGTTCCGGTATATATTTCTTTGATGATTTTACCTTTTTCTGAAATTTGGTACTGGGTATATTTGGATGTAGTTAAATTATTTGTAGTGATCTATTGTTTATGATTAAATATATTTGTTCTTTCTTTTCTCAAACGCGTTAATTTAATGTAATTTTCCAGGGTAATGGTTTAGTTATGAAGCTATTTTTTATGTTTTTATTTTCAAGATCTAAATTTAGTTGTGGAACTACACAATGCTAATGCTTTTAGGAAATAGGGTTACTCAATAAAGGCTGTTTTAGTTGATGGCTGTATGACGATGAAAACTCCATGTAATAAAGGAGTTATAGCTGTTGGTTTACGATATTAAGAATTGAAAGGAATGATGTTCCTTGAGAATTAAATCTTTAAGGTTCACTGAGACAAAATCATTCTTAATTTTGTTATGGTTCATACTTTGGAAACTTATGTAGATCTTTGGTGAATTTAGGAATAAATAATTGAAAGTGAAATATTAAGAATGCTTTGTGGATATTACAGAGCCCTTTTTAAAGGAAAACTTAATTTATTATATGTTTACACTGTAAGATGTGATACTGATAAGGAAAGACTATAAATTTGAATGTGTGTATGCCAGGGTTGCGAATACGGCCTCCGGCTCCAGACCCGATTCCTTTAATCTTAGTAAATAAAATTTTTGTCTCCGGATCTGGCTCCGGCTCTTAACTTGCAGCCTGGTATGAACTGTAAGATGTGACATGGTAGAAAGTACTTAAATGGTCAAAACTTAAATTTTTTTTTGGAAAAGGCTTAATTATTATTAATAATAGTGAAATATTTGGGAAAAGGCTTAATTATTATTAGTAATAGTGTAGTATTTGGAAAAGGCTGTTAATTATTATTAGTAATAGTGAAAGGAGGCTTTTGCTGAAACAGCGTTGATTGGTGGGCGCTTGAAAGCTTCTCACGAAATGTTGGCTGGTAAAACCGTTCGATATTGATGGATCAGCAGAGAACTTGATTCCAATACGATAGATTCCCTTTATCAAGGTATTGGTCTTGTCTTATATAGTGAATTCCTTTTTAAATTTCTTCTAAAGTAAATTCCGTTTAAGACTCGCGAAATTGTTTTTTGTTTGAATTTCAAAAACTGTAAAAAAAAATAAAATGTTTTTAAATTTGAGTAACAGCAAAAAAAGAAATATCATTTTTTTTCGTTTAATTTAATTTATATATATATATATATATATATATATATATATATATATATATATATATATATATATATATATATATATATATATATATATATATATATATATATATATATATATATATATATATATATATATATAGGTATATATATATATTGTGGCGTTTGGGGCAGGAGGCTGCTAGCCTCACCGACGACTCCTAAGCAGCCTCCGGGAAGAAACGCCACTTCATCGTGACAATGCTCACTCTCTTCAACATCTCATATTCTTCAATTGAAGGTGGTTATTCAAGACCAGAAAATAACTCCTTCAAATTGGTGACCACCAGAGTGACATGTGCCAATGGAGTGGCACAACGAGCACCAGCAAGCAATCATGAACACCCATCAAATCAAGTTTCTTCTGCTGGGCGCTACTCTGTTCGGTCACCCTGTGCCGCCTGTACCGTACTTCTCAAGCTTCTACAGGTGCGGACCAACTGCCAGTAAGAGTACAGAGTGGTCGAAGCCTTCTCAGTGACCTTAATGTGTGCACACCTAGCTCTCACCTGACATCTACTACCCGACGTCCTTCCAGGTCCGGAGAGCGGAGTGTGCTCGCGGCATTGTCACTGGGGGGAGTTCTGTGGCGTCTGGGGCAGGAGGCTGCTAGCCTCACCGACGACTCCTAAGCAGCCTCCGGGAAGAAACGCCACTTCATCGTGACAATGCTCACTCTCTTCAACATCTCATATTCTTCAATTGAAGGTGGTTATTTAAGACCAGAAAATAACTCCTTCAATATATATATATATATATATATATATATATATATATATATATATATATATATATATATATATATATATATATATATATATATATATTAGTGATGGGACGATTATGAAATTTTTGCCGATGACGATGATGATGACGATTAGAGCAAATTTCACCGATGACGATGACGATTAATTGAAAACCATTTTACTTTCTCGGTATATATATATATATTATATATATATATATGAGTATAGTTATTATATATATATATATATATATATATATATATATATATATATATTTGAAAGTTATTATTATTATATATATATATACATCTATAAATATATATTATTATAGTAACAATATATATATATATAGTATATATATATATATATATTGTTGGATATACATTGTTGTTAATTACTCTAAATATGATTACTGAAACACTATATATATATATATATATATATATATGAAAGAGATATATATATAGAGAGAGGTATATATATATATATATATATATATATAAGGCTGTAGACAGGAGGGTCAGGGGGTTCAACCTCCCGAAATTATTTTAGCGATCAAAATTTTTGATTCCTTAAGTCTCAATAATAATAATAATAATAATAATAATAATAATAATAATAATAATAATAATAATAATAATAATAATAATAATAATAATAATAATAATAATAATAATAATAATAATAATAATAATAATAATAGTTAATCAATGAAAATGAAAAGTATTTATTAATGGAAATGAGGAGACATGTTTGTGGTCCGTAACGATTTCTTAGGTCAAGGGGCTGTTCCTCATACATATATAAAATATTTAGACTAGGGACTTAAATGTAAGGTTTCCAAGTTTGCAGATGATAGCAAATTGGCTACCTCAATAAGGAATAATGATGGATGCATAAAGATTTAAAAGATAAGGAGGGAGCTGTAATCGTTGATGGATGAGCAGGTTCATTCCTTCTTCAGCAAAATCTTTCTTCCTCATTTATTCCTTCTAAAACTAAATCTTTCTTTTCATAATTCATGGTTCGATCGTGCTTGTTCTCTGGCCATTCAGGCTAGAGACAGTGCCTATCGAGTGGGGAAAAATTCTCGTTCTCCTATTACTCTCGCTATTTTCATTCAGCTAGAAATCGTTGCAGGGATACTCTTCGACGAGCAAAGCTGGCTTTCATCAAAGGAAAGTCCGCTAATCTCCTTGGTTCTCCTACTGACAAATATTTCATCTCTTGCAACTTCTGTAAATCTGCCTTTCCTCCTCTTATTCGATCTGATCATTGTGTTGCTAATTCTCCAACTGAAAAGGCTAATCTCTTCTCTATGTCTCAATACTAGCACTTTCCCTCAGTGTTGGAAGCTCTCACATGTCCAACCTATTCTGAAAAAAGGAAGCCGCTCTGATCCTTCTAACTATCGCCCTGTAGCTCTCACTTGTATTCTATCTAAGATCTTTGAAACCCTTCTCAACTCACTTCTTAGATCATCTGGAAACTCACTCCGATCGCCAGTATGGCTCTCGCTGCATGAAGTCTACTGGCGATATACATTCCTATCAAACCGATTTATGGTTTTTCGCTCTTAGGAACTACGGGGAGACTTGGGTGGTGGCGCTTGACATATCCAAAGCATTTGACCGAGTATGGCACGCGTCACTGCTCTCCAAGCTCCCCTCCTTTGGGTTTCCTCCTTCTCTTTTCTTACTTATATCTAGCTTTCTTTCAAATCGCTCAATATCGGCTGTTGTTGATGGGGCGACTTCTTCTTTCTTTTCTATCAATAGTGGTGTTCCTCAGGGTTCTGTCTTATCTCCTACTTTATTCCTACCTTTCATTAATGATCTTCTCACTTGCACCTCTAACTCTATCCACTCGTATTCCGATGACTCGACCCTTCATTCTTTAACTCATATCAATTCTACTCCCACTTTTACTTCTGGAATTGCCTCTCGTCTTAATCTTTCCGATTTTATTCTCGCTGATGGATAGAAATAACTTTGTGAAATTCAATTCTTCAAAACCCCTCTTACAAATCTCCTTCTCCAAAATACCTTTTTTTTCGTTTTCCATGGTTCTCCCGTTTCTCCTGTTAACAATATACACATTCTTGGCCATACCATAAACAAAAATGTTTGAAAACCTCATATTACAATGGTTGCTGGGGGGCCTCAAAAAGCTGAAGTTCTGTTTAGACTGTGAGAATTTCCTCCTTTTCTCAGTTGTCTGCTATACAAAGGTCTCATCCGCCCATATATATACTGCTCTCAAATCTGGGGGGGCTCTGTTTCACCCGGCTTTCGGACAGGGTCGAGTCAACGGCAAAGCGCTTATAAACTGTTCTGCACTTTCCAGTTCACTTGACCCTATCTTTGCGTAAGGCGATGTTGGTGCTTTATCTCTATCCTATAGGGACCGCAGCAGCAAGTGCTCGAGGGAACTTATCACTCGCGTACCACCACCTTTACGACGCCTTCGTAGCACAATAGGTGCTGTATCTTCGCACGAGTATTGTGTTGACATTGGTAACTCCAGGCTAGTTTGCTGTGGTGCGCCCTTCTTTCCACCCCTGTTTTGTGGAATTCTCTTCCATCTCTGTGTGTACTTCCTACTGAATTTAATCCCCTCACTTTGAAGCCTGCGTCTGTGCTCATATGTAATTTGCGCTAGAGGGTGAAACTTTTGGGGGGACTACCCCCCCTCCTTGATAGTTCTGCCCGTGAGTGGTGGTGACAACTGTAAAAAAAAAATCCATGAATGGGCAGATATGTGGCAAATGAACTGAATCTCCTATTCCCCCCATACAAAACATCATTCAGATAATCCCAGAAAATCGTACTCTTTTCAACATTACCCTCAGATGGATCATATGTCGCAACCACACAAATTCTGATCTTTTCAAACTTAAATTTAACCTTTAGACTTCTAGTACTCACAATAAAATCTACCATAGCTCTCTACCACAACTCACTCATCAGAATTGCAAATCCTTCTATCCCCCTCTCATTCCTTTCCACAGCAACACAAATACATTTCACACCACACCACTCATTTTCACCGCTTCCTTTCATCTTTGTTTCAGTCACAGCGAGCAAATCAAATTTGCCCTTTCTAAATACATCCATCACCTCTCTCCTCTTCTCCTCAACATTTATTCCTCTGACATTTCATATACAGATACGATTCATACATTTTCGCCGAAGGATAGAAGGGCGCTTACTGCGATCACGACTTCTCCGAGGCATGCATTAGCATTCCTGGCAAAAGATAAGTGGTAGTAGGCAGCCAACCTAACTACCACTGTCCCTTAGTCGCCTTCTACGACACGCAGGACATACGATGTGGGCAATTTTTTCTCCCTACACGTATGGATTATAAGGGATAGGGATGTCTGTAAGATGTTGTCTAGAAGAAGGGTGTGAATATAAGTATTTGTATATGATATGTTGTCTGGAGGATGAGTGTGGATATGAACACATAACAGAAGATGAACCATTAGGCACTGGAATTTCATACACACAAAAATAAGTAAAAGCTATATATATACATAAAAAAAAAATATATATATATATATATATATATATATATATATATATATATATATATATATATATATATATATATATATATATATATATATATATATATATATATAATATTATTATTTATATTATTATTATTATATATATATATATATATATATATATATATATATATATATATATATATATATATATATATATATATATATATATATTATTATATATATATATTATATATATATATATATATATATATATATATATAAAATTATTATTATTATTATTATTATTTTTATTATTATTATAATATAATAAAAGGATGTATAATAGCCAAAAAAAAAATTAAAATTTAACATATAAAGTAACTTCACAAATGTTTAAAAGTTCTAAAAAAAGACACAACAGAAAATACTTCATCTAAGCTTCTCCAGAAGAAAAATCATGTCCACTTCTCAGAAAGGGTGTCCATAAGTCCGAAAAACTCTAAAGTAGGGGGCTTACAGCCATCCTGGAGGTTCAAAGGTAAGAGCGTCGGACTTTCCTCTCAGAGTCGCTTCGTCGAATTCTTTTTCCTTTGAAAGCTAAGAAGAAAATTATTCCTGCTGAGATCATTTCTTTAGGACTTAAGAGCTTTGTTGAAGACTTGTATATTGTTGCAATATTTCGCCTCCGAACTCGAGGCATCTTCAGGCAGAAATGAAATTAATTTGTGGGAACGGCTATGATGAATATTTTGTTAATAGTTCCACAATATAATAAAACGATGTATAATAGCCAAAAAAAATTAAAATTTAACATATAAAGTAACTTCACAAATGTGTCAAAAAAGTTCTAAAAAAAGACACAACAGAAAATACTTCATCTAAACTTCTCCAGAAGAAAAATCATGTCCACTTCTCAGAAAGGGTGTCCATAAGTCCGAAAAACTCTAAAGTAGGGGGCTTACAGCCATCCTGGAGGTTCAAAGGTAAGAGCGTCGGACTTTCCTCTCAGAGTCGCTTCGTCGGATTCTTTTTCCTTTGAAAGCTAAGAAGAAAACTATTCCTGCTGAGATCATTTCTTCAGGACTTAAGAGCTTTGTTGAAGACTTGTATATTGTTGCAATATTTCGCCTCCGAACTCGAGGCATCTTATTATTATTATTATTATTATTATTATTATTATTATTATTATTATTATTGAGTTTTAATATTATTCAAAATTCTTAATATTTGTTCAATTAATCGGCAAAATAATCGGCGAAATTTGCCGATGACGATGTAAAAAAAATATGCCGATTTTTGACGATGACGATTAATCGTCCCATCACTAATATATATATATATATATATATATATATATATATATATATATATATATATATATATATATATATATATATATATATATATATATATATATATATATATATATATATATATATGTATATATATATATATATATATATATATATAAACTCGGCTGCGAACACTTGGTGGCGACAGGCTTGGGATAGCCGGCCTTAAAGTTCGATTTGTTGTAGTCCCCCTTGTTACCCTCTGAGAAAAGATGATGATCTACTGTGAACGATTAAAAAGTTCCTCAACCCGGACCTAATATAATATATTACTCAGTATTAGCTATATTTAATAATATTATACCAACTATTCAGTTAATATCAACTATTGAATTAAATGACGTATTAACAAAGCAACAAAGAGGAAAAAAGAAAAACACTTTTGATATTTACCTCAAATATCTCGTTTGAGGAAATAATGGAAAATAAGTCAACAAAAGAAGAGCTTAGACCAGGGTTGTGGAGTCGGTTCAAAAATTTTCCGACTCCGACTCCACCCTCTTCAAATTTACCGACTCCAACTCCGACCTCTTGAAAATTACCGACTCCGACTCCACCCTTTTGAAAATTACCGACTCCGACTCCACCCTTTTGAAAATTACCGACTTTGACTCCGATTTCGACTCCACCCTCTTCAAAATTACCGACTCCGACTCCACCCTTTTCAAAATTGCTGACTCCGACTCCGACTCCACTCTCTTCAAAACTACCGACTCCTCGACTCCGACTCCGACTCCACAACCCTGGTTTAGACGAATACTAACTGACTTGTGGGTTAAGTCAAATCTGGTGATCTGGCAATCAAAAAAAATAATAAAACTCTACTTACAAAACATAACATAATTTAACTTCCAAAATAGTAAACAGATTGCCATCATAGACTGGAATAAAAAATTCTTACCAATTTTGTCAGAACCACAAATCCAGAAATACTCATCAATCTGCCTTATAAATTGCTCAGACATAGGTTATAAATTAATGGAAAAGTAGCTGAAAAGAAAAGAGACTAATATAGATAACTGTTGCATAAATCAAATATATATATATATATATATAGCAGTTATCATATATATATATATATATAGAATATATATATATATATATATATATATATATATATATATATATATATATATATATATATATATATATATATATATATATATATATATATATATATATATATATATATATATATTATTTTATTTTATTTAAATTTAATTTACGCCTTCTTCAATTAAAATATTCAAAGCTCAGTTATAAGAGTCAAGTGAATACTTGAAGTAAAAAAAAATATTTAATGATATTACATAGTAATATTTTTTTTTCTTTTTAATTTTTAGTAATTTTGGAACAACCGATCAGATACCAGCCCTTTCAAAGGCATCTTCATTCTCAACGGATTCCTGAATAAGTTCCATGTTCATGGAATGTCATACGCTGAAGCTGGATTTAGGGACATCGTCACCCATACGTTCTTCGAATCTGTTGATTGGGAATTGGTAAGAAAGCATTGTTGTGATTATGTAAATTTGTACAGGTCTAGGAAGAAATGCCGACAGCAATTCATCCAATTAAAGAATTCGCTGATATGCATAATTCAATGATATACAATTTAACAACCTAACCTAATCTAACTTATCCTAACCTAGCCTAACCTGATCTACTGAACATATAAATCTATATAAATCACATATGTCGGTGAATTGTTCCTTTCGATGAATTGTTGCCGGTATTTATGCCGACTCCTAAATTGTACAGATTTTTTTTTCCTAGTGATGAAGTAAGGTTAAAAAATGTAATTATAATAGAACGAAAACGTCTAAATCACATCAGAACGTACTTCTACAAGTATTTTACCTCTACCTGTGTGTAAAAAAAAATTAATTCCTTAATAGGGAACTATTAATATATCGCTCATTTTCTGCAATAATAACATATCTCAAAATATGCGGGAGGAAAGGCTTTTGAAGTCTCAAATTGTAATGTATAATATATGACAATCATATCTACACTAACGCTCTCTCTCTCGTGGGGAGATTTGAAAGTTGGGATATGAAACTGTTGCCGTTAAAAAGTACAGTCATAACCAATCTCTCCGTAGTAATATATATATATATATATATATATATATATATATATATATATATATATATATATATATATATATATATATATATATATATATATATATATATATATATATATATATATATATATATATATATAATTTTTGAGTTAGGTCAATGTTGCAGCAAATGAGTGAGATTGGGATTATTATTATTATTATTATTTTTTTTTAATATAGGATGGAGTTTTCTAGTGGAGAGAGAGAGAGAGATCCCTTTGGTCTTTTCCTAGGCTCTAAGGTTATTCTTTAAACTGAGATGTGGTTCAAAAAGAATCTATAAAATGATTTTTTAGTTATTAACATCTAAATGTTTTTTGTATTTATTTTTCATATCTTGCTAAGCTTTTTTTTAGTAATATTAGTGTTAGTAATCGGTATAAGTATCTCAGAATTTTAATAATGTATCCAATTCTTATTCCTGAAAGGTCATTTCATTAAGGCTAGCCTTACACTGGTGGCAGATGATAATGAGAACTAAAGATCTTTTTTGTTATTATATATTTAAAGTTTCTGAAATTACAAATAAAAAAAAAATGGAATGTTTTTAAATTTGAGGAGCTGCATAACTTTTTAATCACTTTTAAATTTTTATTTCAATATATTTTTATTTCGGTTATATATATATATATATATATATATATATATATATATATATATATATATATATATATATATATGTATATATATTTATATATATATAATATATATATATATATATATATATATATATATATATATATATATATATATATATATATATATATATATATATATATATAAGGGAGATCATTATATTCATGTCGGTGGTAGTTTGGTTTATAGTTTATAAAGGTAATTTCATTTAAGATGTACTTGAGGATTTCCAATGTTTAGGAATACCCATCTCTTAGTGTCACTGTAAATTTCATCAAATGTTTTTTTTTTTTTTTATATATTCCTAAACCCATAGGCAGATAAAAGTAACCTTTTTATTTTTTTTCTTAGTCTATTGATTAATATTAAAAACAGTCTAAACGTAAAGATAGTAGGAAGGTAAAACACCATTTTACTAACTACAGCAAATCCCATACTTTACTTTGGGTATATAATTCCTAGTCAGAGCCCATAATTGATGGACCAAGTGATTGGCATTTTCCCTTTAAGGTTAGTGACCTAAAATGTTATAGATTATATTAGAATGTAAGAGAATTAAAATACAGTCCATTAGTATATAAGTAATATTGTAAAACTTATGTTTCACAGTTCTCAACCCAATAGGATCCATATCCTTACCAGTGTCGTGGATCAAATACTTAGAATTGAAAAAAAAAACTCTCTGTATTACCCTAGTGGTCAGGGTAAGTTCTTAAAACAAACTTATATAAAGTATATATATAAATGAATAAATATTAATGAGCATAAAAAATTAATTAAATGAATCTCAAGATACTAATGTAAATTTTAATATATTTCGTAGGGATTTTATTGCTTCTTAATTTTTTTGGTTTAAGTTTTGTCTTATTCTTTTGCTTTTGTTGTGTCTATAATATTCCATCAACTGTAATTATAATTGACAACCATAAGCTTTTGAAGGAATTTCACATATTCAATTAAATAAAGTTCATTGCTTGTAATAATCCTAAGCACCAATTAAAAGAATAGCAACAATAGAAGCAGAGACCTTAGCCTTGAATGAGGGATTGATGCTGGAATATATTTGAGAGAATTATGGACAGAGTTAACAAATGAAGTGATAGAGATAAGAGTAAAAATATACAGTAAAATGGCTGGTAAATGTTTGAGGTCAACATCAGGTGTATTGAATAAAAGATTGAGAATTGATATAGGTTGTTTGAAAGAAAGATTAGAAAAGAAATAAATAAAGAGATGATGGTGGATACCCACGGGAAGCATGGAGCGATACTTGCACTATGAGTTAAAATGTTGAAAAAGATTAGGACAGTATATGGAAAAGAAGGATTAAAGAGGTGAAAAGAAAACAACGAGAAAAAGGCGTAAGATTGATTTTCTTACAGTACATGATGGAAGAAATGAGACCGATTATAGTAAGTCATTTCAAGGGGAGGAAAGAGAATATCTACTTGAAACAGGTCAGTAAATTTAACCCTGCGTTAAGAGAGGGTTTTGTCCCATATACAAAAATAGGTAATTTAATCATATATAATTATTGTTTCAGGTGTTAGGGAAAATGGTAAATAATAAATTATTAAGTTTGTTGATTTAGTTATGTTCATGTAATGCTAAGAAGACACCTTATTAAACTTTAAGTGGTAATGAAAAAGACTTACCGATTTCTACTGTATTAGAAATAAAAAGAAGAAAAATAAGCTCTCTCCGAACCAGAAATAATATGAGAAATATCAAAAGACGTGAATTTCTATCAGTTTAAAAGCTTTGATACTTCAATTTGCTGTAAACAATAAAAGAATCAATATTACATTATTAACATTGTGACTCTTTATTCTTTTCTCTTCTCACTATAACTTTTCTACTTTCATCAAGTATATTGCGATCATGTAACCAGCTCAGTGTTTATCTTCAAGGTTAATTTAGGTTCTTGATTGCAATATTCATATTTTTCTCCTTTTCTCGCGTTTATATTATAGCACAGTTTATTATTTTGTAATTTATCCAGGGTAAACATTTTGTTTGGCAATACAATTGGAATTTCCCATTGGTTTTATATATATATAGTATATATACTATATATATATACTTATATATATATATAATATATATAATATATATATAATATATATATATATAATAATATATATATATATATATATATATATATATTATATATATATATTATATATATTATATTTCTTTCTTCTTTTTTTTTTTCCTTTTATTATCTTTTCACTTTCTCCTAATTTTTTTTTTTTTTTTCCCCAAGAATGGGAGTAAGGTGCCCGACGGGCATCGGAAAAGAAAAGCAGTAAAAGAACATGACATAAGTCGAAAGAAAGCCCAGCCCTTACGGCCCCCTCAGTACCATTAATTAGTGAGAACTCATCGCAGTCAGAAAAACCACCCATAAAGCTTCGATGGTGACAGCGAGAACCCTCCTATGGTAGACGTCAATGTAAGGGTTCATTTCTTGGCCCAGGTGGGGCCACAACCAATACCCCTCACAAGTCCCCGCCATTTACTACCTGTTTATACACCTTTCTTCTCGCCTCTACCAAGATCACATTTCTCTCTTCAAACATTCGTTTACTGACTCAATCCATTTTCTCTTCATGCCGGTCGAGTTCCCAACACACTCGCCACACTATACATCGCTTAACAATCGAATTCATTCATCCTTTTCCATAATGATTCAAAACATCTCAACATACTTTCATTTATTCTCTCATTTACCCCTTTCTTCACAACCACACCACTCTGCTAATAAGTTTCAGTCCAGATTTTAATCAGATTTTTTCTCGACACCTAGCACACCCCTAGAATTGTCCATCTTGAACACATTGAACTTTAGCTCTCTACTTCTTATTCCAGACGCTGTCCTTCACTACTATACAATTAACACAGGTAACAAATACCCTCAATGTAAGACCCTAGCACCTGAAGACTTAAGTCCCTTTACATTCAACCAACGATTTAATTGACACAGCCACCTTCCTGCCATCACAACTTGGTGTGCTACTACACTCTTGCATTCGTCCGTTCCTTTGCTCAGTCCAACAATATCCCTAAATATTTAAAACTCAGGACACTTGTTCCAGCTGCTTCCCCCTTCTAGCATAACTTCACACTGAGGAGTGTCCTCACTCACAACCAATAACCTTACTCTTATCCACGTTTACTATCAAGCCCAATTTTACACCCCTGCCAAATATCTCTTCCAATCCTCTCAAACTCTCTCAGTTTCGCCACACAAAACTACATCATCCGCATATAATAGGTAGGGCACCCTCCACTCATCTCCATTCTCACCATATTCTACACCATTTCCTGCCATCCCCACCTCGATTCTTTCATAACCCCATCATTCATATACCAATGAATAACCAAGGAACATAACACAAGCCCTGTCTTACTCCGCTATTATTCCTAAACCAAATCACCATTGACACCATTTAATTCTTACACACGCTTCACTACGTCATACATACTTTTGATTCCATTCAGAAGCCTACCACAACACCATATTATCACTAAACCTGCCATAAAACCTTCCCTATTAACTCTATCGTACGCCTATTAACCCAAATCCATAAAACCTAAATACAATTTATTTTCTTTTTCTCCCTCAGTTGTTTCTCTCAATCATTTATTCCAATGTAAAGATTTGATCCACCACACCTTACCACTACCTAAACGCAACCTTTTGTTTACTTCAGCCATCAGTCGCTTCAGTCACTCGACGCACTCTTCTGACCAAAATAAACAGCATATACCTTCCCTACAAACTCAAATAACTAAGTACCCAATTATTCTACAGTTGCCCCTTTTCTCCTTTACCCTTATATACAGGGTACTTTAACCGCTCTCCTCCAATCCCTTGAAACTATACCCTTCACAAAAGCGCTTTATTACACAACTTCCAATCCAATCAATACCATCTGCCTCCGTTCTTGATCAGTTCACACCAGTAATTTCATCTTAACCTGCAGATTTTACCATTCCTTTCCAATTTTTCACTCTCACCCATTACTCCTCCTTACTAATACTCATCCCCAAAAATACCTATTCCTTCTTGCACCATCAACCCACACACGTACTATCACCTCTTCATTACTGATGTTTGGCAGATTTTCGAAGTGTTCTTATCACACTTCCTCTCAGCACCACCATTCAATTCAATTCAGTTACAAACAGCAACCATCAACACTATTCATTAATTCTAAGCAAGAATTCCCCTTATTCTCATTCTTAACCTTTTCGCGCTTCCTTAGGCTTTCCTTATATATATATATGATATAATATATAATATATACTATATCATATATATATAGTTATAGTTATATAATATAATATATAATATATATATATATAATATATATATATATATATACTATATTATATATATATATTACTGGTATTAATAAAGAAAATGTTTTTATTACACTTATCAATTCTTTCTATAATGGCCAAAAAAGTATAGGACATATCCTTTAAAATTGTATCAAATACACATTCAAACGCATTTAATTGTCATAAAAACGTAATTAGTTATATAATAACGTTTCCAAATTTTGCCTTAGCTGCGAGACAATCCATCAGTTAAGCAGGCAATGACGCAGAGTCGTCATCAGCCAGCCACATTGATCAATAGCCGACATGTTTATTGTAAATGGGTCTTGCGACGTCGTAGTGGGAAAATAAAACACATGGTGTCTTTTGACTGAACTCACAGTTTTTTTTACTATGTAACTTGGTCCTGTTATGTTCGGTTTTTTCTCTTTACAAATTGCTGGCACAAAAAGTCAACTTAAAAGTCCACTTTCTATATAAACATGTGGTGTCATCTTGTCAACAAAGGACTTCTCCAAGGACTTTTCCTTTTTTATAACTACCATAAAGACTCAACGATTTCTTTGCCGTCAGCAGTTAAATGTGTGTTGTGTTGTTGGACGATTCAAAGGCATGGGAAAATCATGCTATTGTCTTTAATAGGAAACCACTTGTTTCAACTTCCTGCACATGAAAGCAAATTCATATGTTACATAATCCAGCACGGTGAAACACGGTTCTATCAGATTCCTGAAATTTCGTCTCTGTCATGAATTATAAACTCTTATTTTTCCATTTCCATTATAAGACAGTTTGAAGCCGTAGATATTTAAATGGTAAAAATGTTTAAGATCGGAAACATATTTAGAAGTGGAATAAAAGTTAAATTGATTATAGTCGAGTCAGAGGAGACACAAACATTGGAATCAATATGTCTTGAGAGACCGCGAATTCAAGTTTTTCATTTGTTTAGGTGTAACGCTCCGAATATTTGTGCTCCGGCAAGTTGGAGAAAGAATTCATGGAGAACTTTTAACCTAACTTATGTGTTGTAAAGCTTGGTAGGGTACACTTAGTGGGTGTAGCATCGATTCTGCATTGACAAGCTTCTTTTGTTTTTCAAAAGGATCATTGCCGTTAGAAGTTTCGAAGAACTTCTAGTATGTTGTGCCGCGTCTGTATTACAGAGGAACAAACAACGTTGACGCATTGCAATAAAAGCTTTGGTCATCAGACTTAGCTTTTTATGGAGCTTCAATGGTTAGAGGAAACCATATATAATATATATTTATATATAATATATATATATAATTATATATATATACTACTAAAATCATATATTATAAATATATATATATATACTTATATATATATGATATTAATATAATACATATATAATATTATATATATATATATACGTAATATAATAATATATTCTGACAACCTTCGGCTTTAGATAGTAGCAACTCAAGAGACATGGCCGATGATTCGAGTTATGTACATTGAAAAACAATTGCCACTAATGACACCTACATGCGGCAACTGGTATATAATTAAATGGTATAGTAAGTTTTAAGATCCCAAATTTATTATACTTTAGGCATATTTTCAAGGCATTATTTGTAGCTTAATAGATTTATATTATACCATTAATTATTTGGATAAAAAAGTCCGAGATTCTATTTGTGTTCTTCATAGTTAAATGTTGGTTATTTTCCTTGGCATCCTTGAAAAATTGTCAACATAAAAAAAAAAAATATATATATATATATATAAATAATATATATATATATATATCATATATTATATATATATAATTATTATATATATATATTATAATATATATATATATATATATTAATATTATATATAATATATATTAATATACTATATATATACATATATTATTATTTAGTTTATGGTTTACAACAGGCGTATTGATGAGTTAATAGGGACTTTATGCAGTATTAGTGATATATGGTGTTGGTCTTAGGTTGCTGAATGGAATCAAAAGTATTTGTAATTATGATAGTGAAGCATGTGTAAAATAAATGGATGTCAATGGTGATTGGTTAGGATTAATAGTGGAGTGAGACAGGGTTGTGTTATGTCTCCTTGGTTTATTTCAATTTGTATATGGATGGGTTATGAAAAGAATTTCGAGGTGGGGATGGCAGGAAATGGTGCTTAGAATGATGGAGAATGGAGAGTGTGAGTGGAGGGGTGCCCTACCTATTATATGCGGCTGATTTGGTTTTGTGCGTCGAATCTGAAGAGAGTTTGAGAGAGACTTGGTAGAGAGATTTGGCAGGGTAGGTAAAAGAGGAGCGGTTTGAAAGTAAACGTGGATAAGAGTAGGTTATGGTTGGTTGTGTTTGAGGACAGTCCTCAGTGTGAAGTTATGTTAGATGAGGAGCAGCTGGAGAGCAAGTGTCTGAGTTTAAATATTCTGGTTATATGTGTTGGATGAGAAGGGAAACGGATGATGCAGAGTGTCAGTAGGAAAGTTGTGCAATGGGCAGGAAAGGGTTGCTTGTGCCAATTAAAATCGTTGGTGAATGTAAAAGGGCAAAGAGAAGGGAGTGCGCTAGAGTCTTACATGAGGGTATGTTTTGTAATAATAATGATAATGATAATGTATAGTAGTGGGACTTTGGTCTGGAATAAGAATATAGATTCTTAAAGTTCAATGTGTTCAGATGGTCAATCTTAGGGGCATGCTAAGGTGTGAGTAGAATTAATAAAAATGAGGAATGGGAAAACGTATTAGAGAGTTGTGATGTGTGAAGAAAGGGGGTAAATGACAGAGATAAACGAAAGTATGTTGAAATGGTTTTGTCATGTGGAAAGGATGAAATGATAGTCGCGGATTGGTTAAAGCGGAATATATAGTGGCGAAGGTGTTGGGAACCGACCGGCTGGGAAGACCGAAGAGAAAGTGGATTGAGTCGGATCGTGAACGAATGTCTGAAGGAGAGAAATGTGAGTTTGGCAGAGGCGAGAATAAAGCTGCATGATAGGAGAGAATGCGGGTTTTGTATGGGGCATGGTTGTGGCCCACCAGGGCCAAGGAATGAACCCTTACATTTGACGATTTTACCATAGTGAGGGTCCGTGCGCGAGGTCCCATGAAGCTTTAGGGTGATTTTCTGTCTGTGACGAGCGTTTCACTAATTAATGGTACAGAGGGCGGTAAGGCTGGGCTTTCTTGTTTTCGACATTTTGTTTCATAACTCTTCTACGCTTTTCTTTTCCGATGCTTGTAGCGCCCCTTTACTTCCAATCTTGGGAAAATAAGGTTAGGTGAAGAAAGAAAGAAAGAATATATATATAATATATACTATATATATATATATAATTATATATATATATTATATATATATATATATCATAATATATACATATATATATAATATATTATATATTATAAGATATATATGATATATATCAGGGTGATTCAAACCCTCTGCGACAAACTCGGAAGGGCTGATAGATTAAACCGATAAGGCAAAGACATTTATATGTAAATTAACCTATGTGTATGACGCTTTCGTTTCAAAGTTACGGACGCTTGAAGGTACACTATTTTATGTTGTGTGACGCGTTGCAATGTAGGGTACCGACGATTTAGGTTACTCAATTTTAATGTGTTTGTGCGTGCGTACATGTGTGTACGCTTAACGTTTGTCCCAAGTCCTTGTACTTTCTGTAGGTGGTATGCCATGGAGCTTTGCTCTTGCAAGCCCGAACCACAGCACTATGATTTGAACCATGGCAATGTTGGGGCAATGGCCGCGTTGTTGCTAGTCGACGGGTCGTTGGCGACTCTCTCAAGCACCTTCTTCTTCAAAACGCCAGGAGTCCTCGTATTGACGCGGTCTTCCACAAGGCACCGGGCGAAGGGCTTTCCCATCATCTCGAAGGGCGCTGATGAAGGCCAGCAAAATTTAATTGTGTGGTGGAGTGATTTGTGTGTGGAAAACCGTTCCCGGTGCATGGGTGCGCTCTTCGTCCATTTCCGTTCGCCGCACCGTAACACATTATCATGTCGGTTAACTCGGGAAGAGTGTATGATCCATTCGTAATCGATGCCTAACATTACTGAAACAACGATGAATTGGGCAAGGTAAAGGTAATGCCACGTGTTTCCGAAGGACGTTAAGCGTACCACAATGTACTCACGACAAACAACATTAAAATTGAGGAACCTAAATTGTCGGTAACCTACACTGCGACGGTCACACAAAACTTAAAACTAGTGTACCTTCAATCGTCCGTAACCTTTGAAACGCAGCGTCATACAACATAGGTTATTTAAAAATAAATGTTACTTTTCGTTTGCTCTGTCAGCCCTCCGAGTTTTTCGCAGAGGTTTTGAATAACCCTGTTTATTAATATATATATATATATACTATATATTATTATATACCTATATATATAGTATATAATATATATATATATACTATATATATATATGTATAATATATTTATATATTATATATATATATATACACATATATATAGGGTATTATATATTAAACCAATGAGTGTTACCATTTAACATGTTTAACTGTTTTGTATTCCTGGTATATATGTAAAACCCCCCCCACCCTACATATTTAAGCATGTTATGTTTATTCTTTTATTTATTTACCTATTTCGGTATATTAAGACGGCGGAATTAGTACTTTTAATATATGTACGTTTCGCTTTCTTTCGCACTCTCGACTGTCAACAATGGAGCCCTTTCGTTTTTTTTTTTTTTATTTTATTATTTTTTTACTATTACTTGCTTTGCTTTCAGCTGGAGCAAAGGCAAGTACCTCCTCCTTATAGACCTAAGCTCGGAAGGGATCGGGATTTGGGCGAATTTCCCTCCTGAAATTTAACGAGATGAACCTATAACAGTTGACACCGGAACGAGCAGTTAGATTAAAACCACTTCCTTCTACGGTTTTATGGTTATTTTATAAATATATAATAATATATATATACTATATATATATATATATAATTACCTACTATAATAACTATATAATATATATATATATTATATATATATATATATATATATATATATATTATATAGTATACTATATATATATATACTATATAATCATATATATATATTATATATTAGGCGTGAAAAAAAATCAAAGAAGGGGTAAGTGTGAGTTTATCATTTTTTTTTTCTTTTTAAATTTTGATAATGTTTTATAAAATTTTCAGTGCTTTCAACAATAGTTTCTGATTAATTATCTGTGGCGGATCCCTAAAGTTGACCTAAATTTATCAGAGCATAACTGAGCAGGGTTGTGGATTTTTTGGATTTTTTTGAGAATCGTGACGTCACGGAAAATATAATTTGTAAACAAAAATTTTTTTTAGTTCGATTAAGTATTATTTTACCCATAGGCCCTATATTCTTCGAGTTCAATCTTAAAATGGGGCTGTATAGTCTATGATTACAATGAAACTCCGCAAACACTAAGAGTGTTTTTGTAATAACTGATAATATATTACATCAGAAATAAAAGAAACATGTTTATGAAACATGATCTTTTGTTGAAGCATTTTTATATGTTATTATTTACATTTTGGGTGTGTTGTGACTGTTTATTTCTAATTTTGAACTTTCTATGCAAAAATTAAATCCTTAAATATCAAAAATTAAAAAATATATATAAAAAAAGCAAAAAATCATGATTTTTTGGAGAAAAAATCAAGTGAAAAAAATCAGCTTGAAAAAATCATTTTGAATTTTTTCCAAATTTGGATGACATTTGCTGTCAGTATTATGTTGGATGTAAGAAACTAGACTCCATAAAGAGATGAAATTTCCTTCGGAAATAAAAACTGTTTATTTTTTTTTTTTTCCCCCCGCCCCCCTGTACCTTTAAGGTGTGTGACTGCGTTGCGCGTGCACGCGAAATATTATTTTACCGATTTTTTTGGAAGTTTCGGAGTATAAGAAAAAAGGTGTGGTAATTAAACTCGAGGCTGTGAACAAGCAATGGCTTCCATGTCGTTCTTTGTTCTGAAGTAGTATCATTTGACTGCATTTTGTAGTGGCAGGAATTAAATGCACATATTTGATGATATGCATGGTAATGTATTGTAGACTATTTACTGATCCGGTTAAAAATGATTCTTCAGTTTCTTTGAATTTGTGTTAGTTTTCAAGCATCAAATTTGTTTACTTGTGGATGCTGATTCATATTTGATTTCAAGAAATTGATGACTTTTTTTTGCTGATTGAAGGTTATTTTTCTGCTTCTTTTGGAAAAAGCTGCTGTAAGACTGTATTTTCAAAATTTCAAGTGGTAATAATGGAAGCAGATTCAGTCTGATAAATCATATAAAATGAAAAAATTAGACGAAAATATATATATATATACATTTATATATATATATTATAGTATATATATATATATAAGAGTATATATTATATATTATATATAATATATATATAAATATATATATTATATATATATATATATATATATATACTATTTAATCAATGCTGGCGCGCCTGCCCGTGATGACCCGGACCTTAGCTGCGCCTAAGCGCCTTGCGCCTATATTTTTGTCACCTCGATGCGCCTGCGACATTTTTCGCCGGCTGTGGGCGTCGTTCGCTAATTTAGTTTACCAAAGTAAACTTTATGGATAACCAAAAAGCCATATTGTTAATAAGGAAGAAAAACACATTTTTTAATTGTTTGGAAATTAATTGCACCCGGTACACCTTAATTATCTTACGCGGTCCTCTTTTCCAGTCCTCTGTGCGTTCCATGTTTTCCCCCAGGAGGTTCCATATTTTTCCTTCTTGAGGAAAAAAATCCCAAGTTTTCCCTTTCATCAAATGTCCGTAACGTACACATTTCAATAAGCACTAATTATTTAATTTCGCTAAATTTATCTATATTGTTAATAATTTCATATATACAATATCTACACACCTCACACCGTTATTTATTCACTTTTTATTTAATTTGTCTGAACAATACGAGTAATAAAAATTAACAGGCAATAGAGTGTTTATTCCGCAACAAAACAGAATTGTAGCATCTGCGTTAGTATGTTAACGAATTTTTACTCCCCAATTGTGAATTGTAAAAATCATGTTTCGAGCATGATCGCTGCAGAAGTTGCAAATTTTCAGAACCATAGTTGCCAATTTATTTGTATTTAAGAACTACTGAACTAGTTATATATATACTATCATATATATATATATATATATATATATATATTATATATAATATTATATATATATATATTATATATATATATATATATATATATATATATATATTATATATAAAAGTTTACACTGGTTTCTTAGAATGATACAAGTTTAGCCATGCTTCAAGATCTAACCTATTAGGGTAAAAAATGTTTTTTTACTGTTTCATTAGGCGCGGAGAATTTTGCTGTGCTCCTATGCCTTAGTCCGCCTTTAAAATGGTTGCGCCTATGTGCCACGAATTCATAGGTGCGGACCATTGGCGCAACGCCCCAGCTCTGATATATATAATCTACTATATATATATTATATATAATATATAATATATATATATATATATATATACCTATATAATAATATATATATATATATTATATATATATATATATATATATTATACTATATTTACTATATATATGCAGCTTTCGATTTCCAACCAAAATCTTGTGACTACGGTCACGGAAACCATGGCCTTTAATCACTGAATGGTTCTTGCGAACATTAGTTATATATTGTTTATGATTAGAAAAGACTCAAAAAATTTTGAGTATTTTTTTCAAGATATACAAGTATTAATAACATTTTCTAGTGAATTGTTAATAGAGTATATATATAAATAATAATATTATATATATATAATATAATATCTATATAATATATTAATACTATATATATTATATATATATAATATATATACTATAAAATAATATATATATATATATAGTAATATATATTATATATATCCTATATTATACATATACTATATTGTAAAAGTAAGTAAATCACTATTATTATATATATATATATAATACTATAGATTAGGATATATATATATACTATATATATATATATATAGATATATATATTATATATATATACCTATATATATATATATATAGAATGATCATAGTAGCTCAGTGGACTAAGCGAGTCCAAATTTCTTCGTTTAAAAGATCTTATATTTCCTCTCGCAAGAGTGATGTTCGAATCTAGTCTGGCTTCCTTGAAACGGACACAATATATGCCATCAATAGGAGATTTGCTTTTTGGGCAATTATTTAATTACAGTTTAACGACCATTACTAATTCAAATACCCCAAGCTTTAGATAATCTTTGCATCTCGGTTTGCAACTATATATATATAATACAAATAAAATCAACATATATCTATACAAGGGTACTATATATAATATATATATACTATATATATATAATATATATATATATTATATATAATAATAATGATATACATATATATACTATATAATATATATAATACTATATTATATATATATATATGGAAAAAAATTCCTGTGTAGCATAAATTTCGGTATATTAAAAATCTCATTTTTAAATTTGATTCAGAAAACTTAAACTCAATATAACAATAATAATAATAAAAAATAATAATAATAATAATAATAATAATGAATAATAATAATAATAATGAATAAATTATAAAATAAATGAAAAGAATTCATCTATTACATTCTGCTTACCACCAAAATTGTTCACTACCCTGAATTGCTCACTCACAAGGATTATTATTATTATTATTATTATTATTATATTATATTTATATATTATTATTCATTTATTATGTCCATTATATAATTCATTCACCATTATTATTTCTTATATTAATTATGTGTATCAATTTTATATTTTTTTTAATCTATTATTTTTTTTAATAAATAAAAATTAATTATTGTTGATTAATAATTAAAATATAGAAAGTAAAAAAATAATTGGTAGAAATCATAAGATTTTTTTCCTTTGAATGTAATAGTATGAATATAATGTTTTAAGAAGTGGTATTTAATTTTACGCCCCTCCCCTCAAAGCAAAGGTTGGAGATGTGATATGTAGGTTGGCCCAAAATTAGGGAGTGGTGTAAAACCCGCAAAAAAAAAAACAAAAAAAAAAAAAAAAAAAAACGAAATTTACTGTAAGTAATAATAAATTAATAATAATAATAATAATAATAATAAATAATAATAATAATAAATAATAATATTAATAATAAGCACACGTATATTTTGACGGGAAATTGTGGGAATTTCTTTTCCCACTGCTACACCCCATTTGTTTATTGTTGCGTTACGTTACACACGCACAAGCATTTTATATTATATATATATATATTATATATATAATATATATATATATTATATATTATATATATATATATATATATATATTTATATATAAATTATTTATTAAAATTATATGATATATACATATATATATATAATTACTATCACATCATATTTAAGTGATGGGACAGACTTAAATCGTCATCGAGCAAAAAATCGGCATTATTTTTTTTCAATCGTCATCGGGACAATATTTCGCCAATAAGTAATATTCTGACCGCATAATTGAAACGCAAGCATTCAAGAATTATTGAATAATATTAAAAGTAACAATAATATTATAATTATTAATAATAAAATATATATATAACTATATATATATATACTGATACCGACATTTCAATATAATAAATAATAGACATATATATAATATATAATATACTAATATACTAGTATATATATATATAATATATAATAACTAATATATACTATATAGTATATATACATTAACAAGAACTCATGCTACGACCGCACATACGCATCACCCAAACATCCCTTGAAAGATACTAAACATTATTTAAAAACATCAGAAATACACACTCAGCAAAACTAAATCCTCTCGCGTAACCATATAATGTACCGACATGAAATCCCTGCAACCTCTATATGGATCCAAGACGATCCTAAAAACACGCTTATAACCAGACTGGACACTCTACCCCCTCGCAGTCTTATTACACCTCCACCAACATTACCCACAACGCCAATACACAACGTGAAAACAAACCCAAACAACATCAAACTAAGAATGCAACAAACCAAACAGAAAACTAGCCACTAACTATTCAACAATCCCAAAAATATTTATGTTTTCTGGCGACAAATGAGATACGGTCCTTTTACAAAACATCCTCTGTCCTGTCACGCAAACGTAAACGTATTCATCCTCCCATTCGAGCCACATGGGATACCAGGCCAGCTAACCCTATAATCCAACTTCACTTGCCAGTAGGGCGCTATCCATTCAAAAAAGAAGTCGTCAATGACACACTGGCCAAACAAAACAAACCCACATCACGACCTCGGGAACGCCGCTAAATCCAAAAGGCAAGACCAATAAAGGATCAACCACCATACAAAACAAGCCCACGAAACAAACGAACAAAAAAAGAACCCACACCAGGTGGTCTATAACACTCAGCACCCCACCGTCTAACTTAAAACAAAAACCGAATATTATATATATATAATATAATATATAATATATATACCCATTTTGCTTATGGTCTGTATGACATTCTAGCGCCTAATGGTTCGCCTCTCTCCTGTTATGTGTCATATCCAGCCAACTCATCATCCAGGTACAACACTATATCACACATACTTATATCCACACACCCCTTCTAGACAACATCTACAGACATCCCTATCCCTTATATATCCATACATGTAGGGAGAAAAATTGCCCACATCGATATGTCACTGACGTGTCGTAGAAGGGGACTAAGGGACGGTGGTAGTTAGGTTGGCTGCCTACTACCAATTATCTTTTGCCCAGGAATGCTAATGCATGCCTCGGAGAAGGTCGTGATCGCAGTAAACGCCCCTTTCTATCCTTCGGCGAAAAATGTATGAAAATCGTATCTGTATATGAAATGTCAGAAGAATAAATTTTGAGGAGATGAGGAGGAGGTGATGGATGTATTTTAGAAAGGGCAAATTTGATTTGTCGCTGTGGTCTGAAACAAAGATGAAAGAAACGGTGAAAATGAGTGGATGTGGTGTGAAATGTGTTGTGTTGCTGTGGAAAGGAATGAGAGGGGCGATAGAAGGATTTTGCAATTCTGATGATAGTGAATTGTGATTAGAGAGCTATGGTTAGTATTTTATGGTGTGGAGTACTAGAAGTCTAAAGGTTAAATTTAAGGTTGAAAAGGTCAACATTTGTGTGGTTGCGACAATATTGATCCATTTGCAGGTAATGTTGAAGAGAGGACGATTTTCTGGGATAATCTGAATGAATGATGTTTTGAATGGGGGGAATAGGAGATTCACTTCATTTGCCACAAAATCTGCCCATTCAAGGATTTTTTTTACAGTTGTAACCCACCACACTCAACGGCAGAGCCCTATTCAAGGAGGAGGTGTAGTACTCTCGCAAAAGTTCACCCTCTAGCGTAAATTACGCATATGAGCACAGACGCAGAATTTAAAGTGAGGAGATTAAATCAATGTTAACGGACAAGTACAGAGGATGAAGCAGAATTTCCACAGAAACAGAGTGTTGGAAAAGAAGGAAGCACCACAGCAAACTAGCCTGGGAGTGTACATCGTCAACACAATACTCGTGGCGCAAATACAGCACCTTGTGCTACGAAGGCGTTGTAAAGGTAGGTGGTTGTACGAGAGTGATAAGTTCCCTCGAGCACTTGCCGCTGCCGTCTGGGTACCTATAGGATAGAGATAAAGCAACAAAGTATACAGAACAGTTTTATAAGCCTTCTTGCCGTTGGACTTGACCCTGTCCAAAAGCCAGGTTAAATCAGAGCCCCCCCCCTTCCCCCCAGATATGAGAGCAGACTTGTATAGCTGAAGCAACTGATAAAAGGAGGAAAAAGTCCCACAGTCTAAACAGAACTTCCAGTTCTTAGAGGCCGCCCTAGCAAACGTTGTGATACTGTTGCAGGTTTCCAAGACATCTTTTTGTTATCATGTTAAGGCCAAGGATGTTATATTGTCAACAAGGAGAGACGACTGGAACCGTCGAAAGAGATGGAAAGTTAGAAGGTATTTTGAGGAGGAGATTTGTAGAGTTGGTTTTTTTAAAGAATTGAATTTGCACAAAGTATATTTCTATCCATCAGCGAAAATAAAATCGGAAAGATTAAGCGAGAGGCAATTCTAGAAGTAAAATAAGGCAGTTAAGAATTGATATGAGTTAAAGAATGAAGGGTCGAGTCATCGGGATACGACGTGGATAGAGTTTATGAGGGTGCAGGTGAGAAGATGCATTAATGAAAAAAAGTAGGAATAAAGATATGAAAAGTAAGAACAGAACCCTGAGGAACACCACTATTGACAGAAAAGAAGAAGTCCCCCCATCACAACAGCCCGATATTGAGCGATTTTGAAAAAAAAGCTAGACATAAGAAGCAAAGAGAAGGAGGAAACCAAAAGGAGGGGAGCTTGGAGAGCAGTGACCGCGTAGCCATACTCGGTCACAAATTGCTCTGGATATGATTCAAGCTCCACCACGCAATCTCCCACGATAGTGCCTAAGAGCGAAAAAAAACCATAATCGGTTATAGAATTTATATCGCCAGTAGACTTCTCGCAACGAGAGCCGTACTGGCGAACGGAGATGAGTTTCCAGATGAATCTAAGAAGTGAGTGAGAAGGGGTTTCAAAGATTCTTAGAATAGCAAGTGAGAGCTTACCAGCTGCGATAGTTAGGAAGGATCAGAGCGGCTTCCTTTCTTTCGGAATAGGTTGGAACATGTGGAGAGCTTCCAACACTGAGCGAAAGTGTTAATAGTGAGACATAGAGAATATAGTTGAGCGAGGGGCCGAAGAGCAATAGGCCTTTTCAGTTGAGAGAATTAGCAAACACAATGATCAGATCGCAATAAGAGTTGGAAAGGCAGATTTACAGAAGTTTGCTAGAGATGAAAGATTTAGCGTAGGATAACCAAGGAGGTTAACGCACTTTCCTTTGATGATGAAAGCCCGCTTGCTCGTCGAAGAGATATCTCTGCCAACGATTTTCCTCCACCCTGATATAGAAATGAGCGGAGAGTGATAGCGAGAACAGAGAATTTTTCCACCCCCGATAGGCACTGTCTCTTAGACCTGAAATGGCCCAGAAGAACAGAGCACCGATTCGAATCAAAAAAATTTAATGTAGGAAAGAAGAAATTTAGGTATATTAGAAGGACAATGAATGAGGGAAAGAAAGATTTAGCTGAAGAAGGAATTATGGACCTGCTTATCCCATCAACGATTACAGCTCCCTCCTTATCTTTTAAATTCTTATACATCCATCAATTATTATTCCTTGCTGAGGTAGCAAATTTGTTATCATCTGCAAACTTGGAAACCATTTACATATTTGTCAAGTCGTCCCTGGATATAAAATATTTTATACAATGATATGCAGTGAACAGCACTTGACCTTAGAAATAGATACGGACCACAAACATGTCTCCTCATTTCCATTAAAAATACTTTTCTTTTCATTGATTAACTATTATATTATATATTTATATATTATTATATTATTTTATTATTATTATTATTATTATTATTATTATTATTATTATATTATAAGACTTTAAGGAATCAAAAATTTTTGATCGCTAAAATAATTTCGGAGGTTGAACCCCCCTGACCCCCCTGTCTACAGCCTTATATATACTAAAGATATATTAATATAAATATATTATATATATTATATATATACTATTATATAATATATTACTATATATATATATATTTAATACTTATAATACTATATATATGATATATATATATAATATATATAAATATATATGATATATAATATATATATTATATATTATTACCTATATAAATTTTAATATATTACTATATATCAATATATCCTCATATATATATATACTAAATCTATATATATATATACCTACTATATATATACTATATATATATATATATAGTTCTAAATCTCTACTAACGGTTACATCTTACATCCCTCCACCACAGGTAATTGCTCACAACGTAGCCCAGTGTCAATGGGCCAACTCCGCATATTATTCCTCAAGTTAGTCCGTATCCTAATCGAATCACTCCCATAATCCGCACATAGCCTCATCCCAATTGCAGGCAATCTGGTGTCGTCCTTTAATCTGAATCCTCCACTAGTGTTCTCTCCATTCTCTTTCGCCACAACGGTCTTCTCTCGCCTCACTCCCTCCGGTCTCCACCTACAACCTCCTACTGGCAACTCTCTCTTCCTGCATTTCCTCTCCAGTGAGTCCAACCATCGTATAGTCTGGCATAGCAGTCCACTTTTTTCATATCATGGTTTCACACCCCACGCTCTCCCTCACTGTCTCGTATTTCTCCACTCTGTTCTCTCACTCGCTCTTTTCCCAATCACCCGTCCTCAACACATTCGATCTCCGCCTGTCTGGAAATTCTAACTCTCCTCTCTCCCTCGTCAAGCTTGCTCCATGTTCTCTGCCCCCATACAACAGTATTGGTGTCAACACTCATCCCTCGTATATTGCACTCTTCACCTCTTTGTTCATACTATTTATCTTTCCAAGATGGGGTTAATTAAACAATGCTCTATACAAGTAACACTACCATACTGCATACAATCCTAACTCGATAATTTCCTTATGACACACCCCCCTTCTCTTCCAAATGTACACTCGCTCACTCACGGTATTATATATCTGATCACATCTTTTTAATCTCTTCTACCGATTCTACCTCCAATAATCAACTCCTCTCCTCCTCCTCTCCTCCTCCTTTATTATCATTATTTCTGTTTTCTTCCAGCATTCATATTTAAATCCAGCTATCTCTCCTAAATTTTTCCTGCGAAACACAGCCCATTCTCAACCTTACTCACCATCTCCACTACCTACACGCCAATCATCTGCGATATACCATGATGTCTTCCATCAATCTCCCTCATAAAGCTCTCCTTCTACAATCCTCTTATGGACTGTGTCCAAATATTGCTATAAACAGTATCGACGAACAACACCACTACCCTGCCTTTACTCCAGTTTTTACTCTAAACCATTCCATTCCTCGTTTTTATATCCTGTTTTTACCTTACTTAAGCTATTCAGCATAATGTACATTCTTTACTGCCCCTTTATCAAGTCTGTTTCAACTTCAAGAATCCCTCTCACAGAACTTCTCCATAGCTTCCTTCCGCTGGAGTACAGAATCAAAATGCTTTTCGTTCATATCTATGAAGGCAGATATATTCCCATTCTTGTCTGTATCTTCCCCATTGTCTTTTCCATTATATTCCATTCTCAAAATGTGAACCTTAAAATCTGTAGTGCCTCTGACCACCTTCTATACCCATTACTGCTCTTCACCTAATCTAGATTTTTAATTTTTATCTTAATTTTCTTTACTAATATTCTGTTCATATAACTTCGCCATGTGATCCATTTGGGAGATTCCTCTATAATTTTTACAATCTCTTGCGTCCCCCTTACCTTTTATAAATAATGGAAACTATTATTGACCTTCCAAAACCTTTCCGGCACTCTACTCTCCACCCAAATCCTGTTCAGAAATCTCAGCATCAAGGCTTTCAGTTCCTCTCCTCCCTCCTTCAGGCAATTCAATATTGTATCCTATCCTCACCCAGGAGTCCTTTCCGCTCTTTTTCATTTTCGCCTCCACAATTCCATCCTCCACTCCCTCTCCGTTTCTCTCCTCTCCTCATCTCTCCCCTCTCTTTCCGGCTGCACTCCACATTCAGCAAACTCATCCAAAGTCTCTATCCACCTATTTGTTTTCCTTCCGGGCCTTACCAATGTTTCACCATCGTATCTTTGAATTACATTACTCTCCTCTTCGCTCCTCTATACTATAATATATATATAATATATCAAACATTTTATTTCCTACCCAGAGACACTGAACCATAATAT
Source organism: Trachelipus rathkii (assembly GCA_015478945.1). Taxonomy (NCBI): domain Eukaryota; kingdom Metazoa; phylum Arthropoda; class Malacostraca; order Isopoda; family Trachelipodidae; genus Trachelipus; species Trachelipus rathkii. The sequence continues at coordinate 6,583 of JABUQX010036533.1, read as the reverse complement.
ATATAATACTATATAATATAAAATAAACTATATACTAAAGCCTTCGAAAGAAATCATATATATATAAAACTAAGGCTAGCTCATACAAATGTACAATAAAACAGTATAAAATTATTCACAAACCAACTGCCACGTCAGACTAATAAACTATATATCGCGACGATTATATACATACTATATAGAGAGAGAGAGAGAGAGACGAGAGAGAGAAAGAAATTTTTTAAAATAGTTTTCAGATTAATCGTTCATACAAGTCTATGCGGTGAAAATTATTCTCTAATCGTTCACTACCGTCAAATCCACTGGAGTAAAAAATTCTTTCATAATCCGTCCCATCAAAACACTAATATATATACTTATTCCTTACATGTTTCCTACTATCTAGACTGTGATGATAGTAAAAACATTGATCAGAGTGAGTCTCCGAGGGATTGAATACTGTGGAATCCCTTCTGATGAGACATTGGAAGACTGCGTGTCGACGTCAAACCGTTACAACCCCAGCATTGGAACCTTCGCCGCTGGGGTGGCCGCCCCCAGATCTAGGATATATATCATATATAATATATATATATATATATATATATATACTATATATATATATATATATATAATATATTATTAGAAAATCATGAAAAATTTGTGTGCCATAATATATATATTATATATATATTATAGTATATATATATATATATAATAATATATATATACTATATTACTAATATATATTAAATTATATATATATATATATATATATAATAATAATATATTTATATATATATATATATTAAAAGTGTAGTTATTTTTCGCTTTCAACATAAACTATAGTAAGTTTGTTAATTTTGTATTAAAACAATAAATGTATTAAGTTTGATATTTTGTATTCAAACCATAAACTCTATTTCAATATCTCTATTGAAATTTACAATAGATAAATTATATATTTATAGTTTTGCAAAGACTTGAGGATTGCTAGAGCTTGACTTCTTGGCTTCAAGTCAATAAGGAGAATTACATCACAGTTGATAATTCAGGTTTAATCGTAGGATCTAATGAGGAAACAAAACAGGAACCTGTGGAAATAACCACTGTTACTATGTAATATTCATAAAAACAATATCATAATAATAAAAATAATAAAAAAATAATACAGATAATAATTTACTAATTATGTTTTTTTTTTTGTTTATTTTACGAGTATTTTAATTCAATAAACATAAAACTTATTAATAATATATTTAGGATAGGTTGACCCACATTAGCATTCTTTGAAAAAAATACAAAAAATTTTTTATTAATTATATGGTTACTTAAATAATTGAAACATTTATGAAGTTAGGGATCTGAAACAAAAAATGACTTATAAATAACATTATAACCAAATAAAAATATAAAATTTATTATAAAATAGAAAAAAATAGCAGTCACCTACAGATACCTTCCCTCTCAAGAAGACTGGAAACGCACCGGTTTCAATAGCGGACGCCCAAATCGCGAGGTAGAAGGAACTATAGCAGGCGAAGCATGAGATATAAGAGAAGGAGAAGAAACAGACACAGAAGAGGAAACTTCACAAGAGGGAACGTCAGGAGGAAAAGTAAAATGTCAGGAGTAAAGCAAAATTGCAAGGACAGGGAAGTAAAATCGATGTAGGAGGGAAAAGACGAAGGAAGGCAGGTGATGGGAAAACAGAATAAGACAGTAAAGTGGCACAAACAATGGTAAAAATAGAGGGACAATGTAGAAGCTAACAGAAGGTGGAACTGTAGTAGTGACCACAACAGCCTCGTGTAAGGGAGAAGAAGACACAGGAACAGATTTCGTGAAGGAAAGATGGAAAAAAAGAGGAAGAGCCAATGTCAGAATCTCATCCAAACCAGAAGAATCATCAAGGACAAAAGAATTATCGTGCAACAGATTATCAGAAAGATCAGAATCGGAAGAGTCAAGGAAAGCAGGTTTAATACGTTCAACCGAAACATTTTCAACACGAGTCCCATTTTGAATTGTGAAAAAATGAGGTCGGCGACGAAGAACAAGATAAGGACCAGTATAAGAAGGTTGTAAAGGAAAACGATGAGTCATGACGAAGAAATACATGAGTAGCAGAATCTAAATTCTTGGGTAAGTAAACAGCAGTATATTGGGAACGAGCAGGAGAAGGAAGAAAAGAAGAAACAATAGAACGAAGCTTAGAAAGAAAAGAAGGATAATCCAGAAAAGGAAGGTCAATAGAAGAAGAAGAAAAAAATTCACCAGGAAGACGCAAGGGTGAACCATAGACTAGTTCAGCTGCAGAAAATTTCAAATCTTCCTTAACCGAAGACCAAGCAGAACCAGCGTAAGATTTTCCACCCAATGTTGCGGATTTGGGGCGCAGCGCAAAGCAGCCTTTAATTGGCGATGGAGGCGCTCGACATAAGAATTTCCTTGAGGGTGATAAGTACTGGAATGGAGTATTTTTCATACCAAAGTTAGAGATTAAAAAATCACGCACATAAGATATGAGAACGACAATTTTGGGGGCCATTGGTCAAGTCACAAATAAAGAAGGAACACCCGACGCGAGCACCCAATTAAGTAGAATGTTAGCCGTATGCATTAGTTTTTCCCGCAGTAGGAAGAAGGAAAGAGGAACAACTTCAGGGCCAAACGAGGTTACCTGTCAATTTCATAGTCAATAAAATAAGTACCACCCACGCGAAAGGCGGAAGAGAGGCCGCAAAGATCAAGATTGAGGGCCGATCGAAACGACAAGAGGGTAAGGAAAATGAACTAAAAAGGAGAGTTTTAGATTGTCTTATGAACTTTTGGTTTCTTGACAAGCAATAAACATGAACGAGCCAAAAAAAACGAGAATGTCAAGTAATATTTCATGCTTAGCCAAAAAAAAAAAAAAAACGAGAGATAAAATTTTTTGAGGAACCACGAATACCAAGATGAGAAAGAGAATGAAGGGTAAGAAAAACCTGTTTTCGAAAAGCAGAAGGAACAAAAGGACGAACTCTGCCAGTAGAAATGTCACAAATTAAAGAAACAGTTAGATCAGGTAAAGAAAATGTTTGAAATTTGATAGAAACGTATTCAGCAGCGAAGAATAAGATCAATCCCCCATTGAGCAGCCGACATAGGGCAGCGTAGTTCTAATTTGTAGGAAAGCAGTAACCGCATTAAACCTGGATACGAGATAAAGCATCAGCACAAGAGTTATCACGACCAGGAATGTGACTAAGATCAGTAGTAAACTGGGCAATAAAAATTAAAATCAAGATCACGAAATTCACGAGGAAAATAGTGTAAAGAAACAGAAGTAATAGCAGAAGTGCAGTAGTGAGTGGTTTATGATCCGTGAGAACATAAAACTGACGACCTTCAAGAAAATCATTAAAGATTTAATCGAGAATAGACCAGCAAATAAGTTCACGACAAAAGTACTACAAGCGAAGTGACAGCAGGAGGAAGATGTTCATGAGAATAAAAAGCGCATAGCACCATTTTGCAGCTTGTATCTAGTGAAGCTCCAACAAGCATAATCCACGGCGTCCAACAAATAGGCAGGGTTATCACGCACCGTATTTCAGGCAAAAAACAAGAAAGAGATGTTGTCATGGACAGCTAGAAATGTTGCCTTAGCTGTTCAGCAAAAACGCACTGAACAAGCAGCATCCATTCCAATATAACCATTGTCAGAAGCTGCCCACGACGACCTTTAACAAGCAAAGCAGTAACAGGAGCTAATATGAGCAGCAGCCTTGAGCGGAGGAAACGACGATTAAAATAAAAGGGACTGTAAGCACGAAAGAAACTTTTGAAAGATGGTCCAGAAGAAAGGACATAATTAACGAAATTGAGACAACAGAACACACGATCAGGTAGATGGACGAGAGACCAGAGAAGGAAATTTTATGGCCAAGAAAATTACAGAGAGAGCAGCACCTAAAATTCGCACATTTCTCGAAATATTAAACGAAGGCACCAGCTTGAGATAAACTCGATGATAAGAAAACACAGATTACGAAGAATGAGTAAAGAAGCCTTCTATGCCGAAAAGAGAACGAGAAAGCAACTAATAACTAGCACTTTCATCAATAGTAAGACTAAACAAAGGTACAACACGTAAACACGATGATCTATCAAAAAACGATTGAAAAGTAGCACTGGCATTACGAAGACCAAATGGAAGACAAAAATACTATACATGAAATTTCCAAAAGGAGTTGCAATACAAGTTTTAGGAACGATCATCAGGATAGCAAGGAATTTGAAGGAAGGGGGGGGGGGGGCAGATTTTTATATCAGAAGAAGAAAAAAATGGTACATCCATTTAGGAGAAGAATTTAAAATCATGACAGGTGAGAAGCTTAGAATAAGTTCTCGGTAACAGTTTTAGAATTTAGTAACCTGTAGTCCCCAACAAAACGGAAAGAATCTGGCCCTTTTTTAACAATATATGAATTCGGAGAAGTAGAAAGGGAAACAATACCCTTTTTCCAGAAGCATGTCAAATTCAACACGCGCAACATTTAACATTTCTGGAGAAGAAAGTCTGCGAGCCTTGCAAACAGGAGGACTACCCTTTGTCTCAATCGGAATGCACTAACATGGTGGTGAGACGCAGGAGAAAAGATCAGAAATAGGCCTGGATTAAGTCATGAAAATTTTCAGAAACTGCAAAAGAGCGTGAAAAGAAGAATGAACGAGAGGATACAGAATATATGATACCTACAATAGAAAATCGAAAAAAGGAACAGGCATTACAACGGAAAGAGAAGTAAAGTGTACATCAAGTAGACGGACTATTTGGTATGCACATAAGAATATTTGAAATGACGTAAGAAATCCAGCAACCAGATGCTATGTATTTGTTGTAACATCGGCCAAAAGGAAAGTCCAACGGAAGGAACGACGTAATAAGGAGTTGTTCACCATAGACAGCAATGCTAGAACCAGTAGCAGCGTGCATTAATGCACAACAACAGGTGAGAAGAGAAAAACCCAAAAACCACAATGAACATTCAAAAATAAGAGAAACTACTGCCCGACGTTCACATTAGGAAAAATCGTTTAGAATCACCATCAAATATACGCAAAAGCGAACCTGGAAGAACAGCATAACCTCAGGAATAGAAACAAGAAGAAGAATCAACAGGAACATAGGAGCACGTGTCCAAAGTAGCAGTAACCGAAGACGGAAGAAGACCACGATAGTGTGATGGAATATCAGAGCAGAACAGAATTTGGAACTTGGAGGATATATGGCCAAGGAGGACGCGCAACGATCTTGCGGTTCCCCCCGAGGGGAGTTTTCCCTGAAAGGATTTGCAGAATTTAAAATTACAGGGAGAAGAAATAGCAGTTACGTTGCAACTCAGCACCAAAATAGATAATGATTAGAGCATAAAGGAGAAACCCCTTGGAGGCAGAGTTGGGGCAATGAAGACGGGAAGGTGAAGACGAGAACGAGAACCTAGTGCCGAGAAAGAAGCAGATGAAGATCTAGACCACTGACCAACGAGAAGATAGAAAGACATTTGTTGCTTGCAAGGAAACAATGATTGAACATTCATACTTGCTCTCAACACGGTACAGAAATGTTAGTAAGAGGGATTCTAAGATGGAAATTCTGGAAAGATAGGAGGAGAAAGGAAGTACAAAGAGAAGAAAGGAACAGAGGTAGATAGAAGCAGCGTGGACGACGAAGATATAGAAGAAAGAGAAGAAGAGTTAGTAGCAAATTGAGAAGGAAAAGTAATAGAAGAAGAAGAAAGCCATAATCGCAGAGAGTAGAACCCATGAGGAGTAAAAAAAGATATGATAAGTTATAGAAGAAGAAAAAAGATTGATTGGCACGAAATAAAAATCCGCGACGTTTCGGCTAATCTGGACGACAAGCGTCACCGATGCAGAGAGCAAGGAAGTACTACCAAAGCCAGGGAAGATGGATCCAGAAGAGAGGTGCGAAAGAAGAGATTGAGTTACTATCAGCCAAGGGGACCACGAAATAGGAAGCATCAAACGGGTAAGAAGCTGTGAAGGAAGACCGATCACACCAACACCTCATGTATTTAACAATTCGTGAAAACGCGGTCGCCTAGAAAAAGCATCAGAAAGAGAAAATTAAACGCAAGATGGCGAAACGTAAATTCAATTCCACAAAGAGTAGAATCAAGGAGTGAGAGAGAGCTGACGAAGGTTAAAAGATTAGGAGATTGATTTCTGAACTTACATAAGAGAAATGGAGAGGCAGAAAAGCATTAGACTTTCATGCGAATCTCTGTAGGAACGGCGAAGAAGGAAAATATCAAATTTACTGAAATCGTAAAAATCAAACATTAATCTCTCCTACAATTGCGGGTTCGGGGTCAGGCGAGTAACACCGCGATAAAATAAGGCCACGGTAGATGCGCCGCGGCAATAAGTTGCAGAAAACGAGTGAGGTGGAGGGCAGGTTGAGCGTAATGACTCTGCATTTGATGTAGATGATTGTAGTTGATGTATTGCTCATATCAATCAACTTGTTGATCCTTCCGAACGCACCTTGCACTGCTTACAAGATAGTATGTTGGTTAGAGCGATCTCTCTT
>JABUQX010036532.1:17500-52502 GCA_015478945.1 Trachelipus rathkii | reverse complement strand
ATAATAAAAAAAAAAATTTTATAAAGATATTAATTTTGTTGGAAAATGTTAAGAGAAGGAGGCAGACGATTTATTTATTGCTTCTGTACCATCATATCGTTAACGAAACATTCAGCTAGTGGCTGATTCGTCTCCGTCATATTATGATATAAATGTGTATTTTTTTATAGACCAACGGGGGGGAAACTTAAATTTAATGGCTTTTCCTAGTCTTTTGCAGATGATACCCAAATTGGGTGCTAGCCTCTCAATTTTTATTATATGTAGGAATATATGGATTGGTTTATAAAGATATTTTTTCTTAAAAGTGATTCTTTGATTGCCTTAACTTCTTGGATGATCCGTCTTGAGTAAGCGCAGCATATGTGGCAAATTGACTAATAGTAAAAAAAAAACACATAATCAAAATTATATTTAATATGAGAGTTATTGGTTTTCTCACTCTAGGATACTCCAAATAAAAATTTAACTTACAATGAAATATGGGGGTGTTGGACTGTTGAGTCTTGGGCAAAAAAAAAATATTTAGAACATTATTATTTATAAAGCAAGTTTATAAATCTGGAAGTACTTTTGTTGTCTATATAGACTAATCAGTGTACAGGGCCACACCAACGTCCAAAATGTCCTAGAAGGGGTCCCAGGTAGAAGTGGACCGAATTGGACCGAATACATAAGAGTAGTGGAGAGTTATAGTAAGCGTATGCGTATGGTAGTTATTATATCTGTTAGGCCAGGCATAAGTATTCTTAGAGTTTATTTTTACGGAACATTGCGCCCCTTACTTAAAAATATTGAGATAATTACTGCTGTTCCTCTTATAGAAATATTTTATATCTATATAATATATATATATATATTATAATATATATACGTATTTTATAATATTACTATATATATAATATATATATATAATAATTATATATAGTATTAATATATATATATATATACATCAAGATATGTATTTCTTACTTGCATTTCAATTCGAGATACTGTTTTAGTGCTATTACCTACTATAGTAACATAACTGTTATTATATACCGTTTGTGCTTCTCTATGGAGTAGAAAAAACATATATAATATAATATATATATATATATAATATATATATATATATATATAATTTATTATATTAATTATATATATAAATAATTATATATATAAAATATATATATATATAAAATTATATATATATATATATATATATATATATATATATATATATATATATTATATATATATATATATATATATATATATATATATATATATATATATATATATATATATATATATGGCTGGAGTGAGTGCAAAGTAGAGCAACAAGGATGATTTCTGTGTTTGAGGGTAAGGGCTATGAGGAGAGACTGAACTAGTTAGGAATTTGTTTTCTGTAGAAAGGCGATTTCTTAGAGAGGATATGATACAAGTCTACAAAATATTTACATATATATTGATTATACTAAGATCAATATAGGCTATTCTTTATAGTGTACCACGGACAGGAGACCAGGGGACACAGTAAGAAAATTATGAAGAAGTCTTGCGATCTTCATGTAAGAAAACATTCATTCAGTATTAGGGTTGTTAATTTTTTAATGTTTTCCGCAGGAGGTTTTTGAGTGTGACTCACTTGGAACATTTAAGAAAGTTGCACTTGTTAGTCAACTATCTGATACTCAAATACACATACCAGTTGCGGCACGAGTGTATTACAATCAGAGCACTGCGTGAGGCAGATAGAAGGGTTCAGGCAGAGGTGAGGAAGTTTATGCTTCCTTCTCATACTCCGGTCCCCATGTTCAGTCAACTGCCCCCTAGGGGTTGGCTGGGGATACTGGAGTTTGAGCAGTTCATATGCACTCAGCTTGAATCATTGCGCAGTGAGATGGAGTGACAGGGCGGTGTATGGGCCCTTTTCGCTTCAGCTATCAGAATACTGATCTCGTCAAGGACGAGGAGGCTCCAAGTAGTGGAGTTTAGAGACAGACTCGATCTGATCGGTGCTACAAAGCAATCGGGCTGTTATAGCTGGATTGCGGACGGCACTCGCCTGATGCAAGGTTCAGTGTATGTCAATTCCGTAAAGATTCGACAGGGCCTGATTGCTACGTGAGAAAGATCTAACAGAGGACGACGTTCCTGCCGCCGGTATAAGATATGATCTGGCTTGTCCCAGGGTAGAAACCTTGGGACATGTTCTCCAGGTATGTCCGGCTGTGACCCGTCTTGGATGGATTGGCATAACTTGAACCTCCTATTAAAATCTGAGTTGGAGAAGAGGGGCTGACAAGTCCTGCTGGACCCTGCCACTCCCACTCCAGCGGGCCTGCGAAAACCAGACTAGGTTTTCTGGGATGAAGGGACTGCCCTAGTAGGTGACACTACGGTAGCGGCAGATGCGAACGGGTGTGCCCTTGATGTAGTCGTCGGGTGGAAGGTCGACTACTACAAGGTGCCTGCTATTGAAGAGTGGGTGCGCGTGCGCTTAGGACGAGCCATCATTGAGTTCAGTGCTGTGGCCTTCAACTGGCTGGGCGACTTGGCAGGGAGGTCGTACAAGGAAGCTCCAAGTAGTGGAGTTTAGAGACGGACTCGATCTGGTCGGTGCTACGAAGCAATCGGGCTGTTACAGCTGGATTGCGGACGGCACTCGCCTGATGCAAGGTTCAGTGTATGTCGATTCCGTAAAGACCCGACAGGGCAACTGATTGCTAGTGAGAAAGATCTAACAGAGAACGTGACGTTCTACCGCCGATATAAGATTTGATCTGGCTTGTCCCAGGGTAGAAACCTTGGGACATGTTCAAGAGGAATGTCCGGCGGTAGCCCGTCTTAGGATTTGGATACGGTACATAATAACTTGAACCTCCATTTAAATAAGACAATGTGTGAAGAGGGGCTGACAAGTCCTGCTGGAGCCTGCCATCCACTCCAGCGGGCCTGCGAAAACGTAGACTTGGTTTCTGGGATGAGAATAAGGGACTGCCCTAGTATGTTGACACTACAGGGAGCGGTGCAGATGCGATTACGCATGCTCCCTTGATGTAGTCGTCGCGGTGAAGGTCGACTACTCCAATAGGATGCCTGCTATTGAGAGTGGGAGTGCGCGTGCGATTCAGGGACGAGCCGTTAATTTGACTTCAGTTCCTGTGGGCTTCAATTGGCGGTGGCTGATCTTAGGCAGGGAGGTCGTACGGCCTTGTTGAAGCAGGTTAAAAAAGATGAAGTCCATCAAGCTGCTAGTTAAGTGCGCTTGCGACTGTACCAAGTACGGCTATAAATCATAGTAGTTCTGTTAACAGTAGCCGCCAGATGTTAGAGTGTGGCGTCGCCTCTCCATTGTGTCTTCGGGCTGAAGCTTTCGAAAACTCGCCCGTCACTTACACGCTCGCCCATGTCAGTAACTCCTGTAAAATTAAGTGAGTGACTTCTCCCTGTGATACACAGTCTGTGTAAATACGAGGTATGGAGTAAATTTTTAGGATACCTTTGATAGTTGTGTAACTCATGCTATCACTTTGGTTGATGGGAGGCAGGAAGATTTTACCGACAATCCTATTCTCAGTGATCCTTTGCTCAGGTCTTCTTCATGCGGGTCATTCGGTCCACGTTATATGGAGGGTTAACCATATCTGAGCGAGAGTGGTCTAAATAAAAAAAATACAACTGCATGTTGTAACCACCGGTATGACAGTAAAGTTATTAATGTTTGTAGTGTGATTTTCATGTACCGGAGAAAGATTTTGACTGTTGCGTAATAGCGTGGAGTAAATGTATATCTATTGGCTCATTGTTAGAGATATTGTCCAAGCTCTTAAGGATGCTGTGTGTAGGTTGTATGTAGAGTTGTAGATGACCTGGTTTGATAAACTTTTAGTTGACTAGGGTGACCGGACCGACAAGTCCATCGTGTCTATTATTGCTGTCAATCTTATTATTTCGTAATTCTAGCGGGATGGGATTACTACGAACTCTGAAATTTTTTAATTCGTCAAATACGTGATGGTGCAGAATCAATGAAAAAATGTTGAAGAGGTGTTTAACACATAACTTTATTAGACAGCAATGCAACTAGCTAATTATTTTAGATGCCATGAGGACTACTATTTTACAGAAAAGTAGGAAAAGATTTCCCCAGAAACATAAATGGACAAAGCTCACAATGAATGGTCGGGCGAAATCACGGTTGGTGGAAGATTTCAATGGATTGTTACGTATTTTAGATAAATTTTTAACTTCATTTTGCACCTCATCTAAATCTCCATTACTGATGAAGCCTCTCTCACTCACGGGCGTCGAACGGTAATCATCATGGTATTAAATCGCTTCCTCAAAAAAAATTAGACCTTAAGTCTGCAATCAAAATAGCAAATTTGTTATAAGTCTTTTTTATATTTTAAAAACTTATTAAACAATGCACTCTTCCAAGTGTGTGAATGTACATTTGCAGCTGTGCACTGTATGTGTATGACGATATATCTGCTCTTAATTCATACTGAAAAACCTTGGGGAGATTTTTTGGGGGTGTTGGATTGTTCATCAAACTGATGAATTAAATACTTTTTTTTTATTTTTATGTTATTGATTAATCTGATTTTTTATGTGAATATATTGTTCCTTTAATTCTGTGCACAAATTATCTGGCAATGAAATCGCTGATTAAAGATAACTGTTGGTAGGATGAATGATGATATAGATACTCATTCCGCATTTAAGACTAGTGAGTCATATGTTAGACTGTATAAAATTAATAATTAGAATAAATATATAAATAATAGTATATATATAATAAATAAAGGTATATAATAAAGGTTGTTACAATATTGAATACATATATAAAATATTATATATTAATACCTTATAAATAATAAATAATATGAAAAATAAAAGCAATAATAGTTATTCAAGTTAAAACTAATATAGGTGAATAAAGGAGGTATATAAGATAGATATATTTATAATAGTTAATAATTATATTAATATATATATAGTGTGATATAGTCAGGGAACCCTACATTATGAAATAGTATATTTTAATTTATAATATATATATATATAATATATTAATAATTATATTTTATTATTAATGATATTATATATTTATTATTTATTAAATATAATTATATATTATTATAAGGTATATTATATATATATTTATTATAGTATATTATTTGTTATTATAACTTGAATAGGCGCCGTTATGTGGGGTTGTAGGCAGAGTAGGCCTGATGGGACCCCCCTCTGAGGTTTGAGATCCATGATGAGATAATTAGTACACAGACAACTAATACTCAACTCTGTTAAATTCTCAACGTTACTCACTAGATGCTAACAATATATAATTACGTATATATATTATTATATTATAAATCTAAGGTAAAACTTAAAAAGCATCTATTGGTCAATTCCTGGCTATAAGGAATTATCACGACGTATTTCGAGAAGCCAACCACATAAGTAAACTGTGAATAATCAACCCCTATTTATAAGAAACTAATCTAAATACACTAAGAAACAATACAGCTCAACAGTATGTGTAGTTATCTATGATTAATTATTCAAACAAATAGTATAACACATAATCTATAACCAACAAAGCTCAAGAGCTTAAACAGCAGGTTATGTCACTATCATCCATTAAATTCGTAAATCTCTTCTGATGTCAATGTAAGTAAAATGTGATTCATGAAAGTATATAAATTTTATAAAAAACAAATTAATATAAATTTATTTAATAATATATATAAGTATATTAACATCTTAAGCATTTTTAAGAGTTTAAGAATAAAAATTTTAATCATATTTTCTTTCCATATTTTAAACTAAATTAAATATTATCTGTGATTTACTAATTACACAAAACTTTATGATAAGATAAATTATAAAACCTATTCTCTATGTAAGTTAAAATAAGGTTTTAACTAAGCTCCATATATCTTATACCAAAGCTTATAATATTTTGAACAGAAACTATTTAAGGTATTAGATGGGAAACATAACACCTATATAATATATGTTAGTACTTTCTAAAGAAATATGTATGTGAAAAAATTAACGTATGAACTGAGTAATTAAGTGTGGATTAATTATTTATAGAAATTTATCATTGAAATAATTGTATTTTAATTTTATTATTATATAAAATTTGAAAAAGTACGATTTAGGTCCATATTTCAGTGAATTTCCAATTAAGATCTAAATTGGTCTCAAAAGTATATGTATTAAACTTGATATAATATCCTATTAATCTCTAATTATATATAATTTGGATCCTTAGATAACGATTGTTAAGCTCATATTAATGTTCTTTTACTAATGTCTCGAGAGATATATATGAGTAAACTCTATATTATCTTTTTTATTATTTAATTCCATTTCCTCAGCAGTAGAGGAATGCATATATCCTTATAGATTGGGCTTGTATTAAATCTAAGTAATTCATACTTACTCAATCACAAAGGTAGACAGACCCACTATGACTTTACCACTACTATAAGAGCGAACACATGCCCGTATAATTGAGTTATCAAAGATCTCACAAACCAGATTTCTCGACCCGGTCTCGGAGCTAATCACGTCCGGCGCAAGTTACTTGTGTAAGAATAATACTCACATACTTGGACTACATTTGAGTCTGCGGATAGAACTTTTATACATTTCTCAAATGCTCCGGTTCACAATTAATTCCAATGATCTGAGCTTGGAGCCTATTCTCAATATAGAATATTCATAAGATTGAATCTGTCACTGTGAAGGAAACATTCGAATTGATAAAATATATTTCTAATTACAAAATTATATTACATGTTTGTTTTTGTGAACATTGATATAATAATTGCTCATAATTTTAATTCTGAAATTAATGAAAGATAGATATAAATATTGATAATCTTTCAATATAATAATTAGAATATTACTTATGTAGATTATAATTATTAACTTCTGAAAATGTGTTTAAAGTGTATGAAATAACTATGATGATTATTATTTCAACAAAATGTATTAATGAGGATAAAATAAAAATATTACGCTATTAATTAGACTGGATGAAAATACATTCATTAGTTTTCTACATTATATTTAGACTGTAATAAACATGTCAAAGAAAGATAAGTAGTAGTTGAAATATAGCGTATTAGACGAAATATTGTTTAATTATTATCTGACCAAGTAATACTAGTATATAAATTATGGAAATTGTATAACTATTTATAATTTAATAGCCTTAAAAGTAATAGAAATAAAGTTAAATAATTTACACTCGTCCGATATATCTAGAAAGCAATTAAAACTACGAATATCCCGTCTACTAATTTTAGACTAAGAGCCTGCGATCTTAGCTCGAGTTGAATAGATTCTTAGTAAATTATTAATAAACGATAATAAGATTAATATTATTATATATTTGAGAGCTAGTCCACTCATGTATTATTTGATATACTTTGGATTAATTAAATTTAGTGATGTTGCTATATAATGTTATATATAATAATTATATTAAATAGAATTAGAATACAAGAGTGAAATAATGTATCTCTCTCATAGTAATAATTTGGATAATTACAAATTAATTGGAATCAAATATCTTATAAATAGATTAAAAGTAGATACTTATAACATAATAATAAAATAACTTTAACTCATAACTCACAATCATGTACCTCGTATTAAAGATATCTATATATAAGATGAATAATAAAAATAAACTCCTTTTCATTATTTGTATTTACTAATAGAATAAGGGCTATGTTTCTTTTAGAAGCGGAATTCTGTAGGTACTGATGAGTGAGTATTTCAAAATTATAATTTGAAAGTAGATACGTGTTTTGTGAGAGTTGTAGTGGTATACTATATTATTTAGTAACATTATCTATACTATAAATAATAGAAACATATTAATCTACATAGCAGAAATAACATCATTAGAATAAATATAATATAAAGACATGCATTTATTAGTGCTAAAGTCCATGTAATATTACAGTAATAGGTACATATAGAATCAATTGTTGAAACTCTTGGAACGGGAATCTGAATCTATAATAATTAGAATTAGTATATATATAGGTTAAATGAGTACTCGCCGTATATTATTCAATACTAAGATAACTACTCATGATATAAGCGAATTTTTTATATCGAGTGACCTCCAAATTATTTCTCCTATCTTCTTTCTCTCTATGAACAAATAATAAGGATCAGCTGTTTAGAAATGTCATTTATGTACAACCTAGAAGCCAAGCGTATCTATCCTAATTAATAGATACTAATAATACTGTAGAAGCTTAAACATAATTAGGGATATTCTATGCAGTAAATAGGTTTAGGTAATTAATAATATCTAGCTTCCAGTGAATTGATTATTGCTTCTATCAGCTATGCTATTATATATATTGTACGTATGTATATATCTAATATTCATGGTATTCATGTAATAACCTCTAAGAGAACGAAAATCATAGATTGAATATAAAGGATCATATCAGTAAGCTATGAGACAATGAAATAAGTTATTCGGTATCTCATTCATATAATTTTCAATAATTGACTCTCTCAAAATGTACAGAGTGTTAAAATCTCTCCCTAGAGAATTATAGTCTTCATGAGTTGCATATTATCATTTGTCATCAAATACACTCCTCACTAGTGACCAGGACATGAGTATGTATATATAATTACACACAGATTGATTCAAAGTAATGAAATATAAATATTTAAGTGTTAATGTATGGAATTATTTGAATGGATAAGTAAAGGCAATTGTTAAGTAAGGGAAACTTGTGTAATATGTGAACTTTGCGTGCAGTGCTGTTAATTCGTTAATATGTGAGCTACGACATCTACGCATTTATTTTACACCTATATGTGTTGGAGCACTATAGATCGATGATTCTAGTTACATGAGTCCTAGATTTCTTCGAGGAGAGCTTGAACTATGTTCGCTATTTTATACGTATTATTATTCTCGCAGTCTCTTCTTAGCAGTATTTAACCTCCGGTTATGTTATTACATAAGACAGACTATACCTACCAACACAACAGTGATAACGTGCAGACACACACAACACATTTTATCTATAAAATCTATACTAAACTATTATTCGCTTCACTATGATATAACTTACTCTTAATAGAAAGTGCTTTAGGATAGTTAGATCAAATTGAATTTATAGTCACAAGAAGTCTCGATATCAATGGAACCTGACAATTCAGTTTATATTGTTATCAAATAATAACATAATCTCCGCATAACAGTTGAGATCTCACCTTAGAAATATTATGTGCATATTCACTCGAGCCTCTGAGGAAGAAAAGTTGTACTCACGTCAATGTTCACGAAAACATGGTGAGCATGTGCATGAGAGCATCTATAATGAACTCACACTACACCATGGATCTGTAGAACACTCTTATCACTAGAACTACTCCAATAGAGAATTGATAATTTTCTTAGAATCAATATCTCAGGCGAGTTTTGGAATCATAACTTATCCTGATAAGTATGCAGATATATTCATAGCATTTTGTATTGAGTCTATAATATCTACTCATCAACTCGTATGCAGCATACGCTTTACTTCGATGATATTACTATAGATTACTTCAAGATGTGGAATAATTAGCGAGTCAACAAGATGTATGACATCAAATGAGGCCAAAGTGCAGCACTAAAGTTTTATACTCAAAGAATAATGAAGAAACTATCAGCAGTACAATAATATAATTAATTGAATTATACGTGATTTACATTATAGTTGACTAAAGAGTCAGAATACACTATCACAATAAGATATGACTGTCTTCACAGTAACTCAAAATCAAAGTGGATATATAATATATTTTTGCTTATCTAGGAGTATGTGAGGTGTACTCACAGCACAAATCCTATAATGTTTCACTCCATTTATATAAAAGCCGTTCATCACTATTTCTGCGATCAGAATGAGCGTATCATACTGATAACAACACTATGAACCTCTGTCATGCGATGTCAGGGCTTTACATTAAATCTCAGCTATCTCAAGCCAGATAGTGGCCTTGTGCATTTTTCATCTATACTATAGAGTTGAAGAGTTATCATGACACAGTATAAAATAATTATAAGAAGTATGATCAGATTTGAGAAGCATAAAAAATTAAATAAAGTAGTAAATATAAAGTATAAGTAATAAATATGTGGTTATGAGGATTACATTTATTTGAATTGGATAGTCATAGTGAATAAATAAGTCTAATTATATATTTGAAATCACGGTAATGATGGAAGGGAATGAAATAGTTGCGTCATCTTTATTAATAAGTCATATAATATTTTTTTAACAAATCTAATGATATTTATTTGTCCAAATTTTATCTCAGTTATTCCAAAGTATATGTCAGTATTACCAAAGGAATTTCCAGCCTCATAGGAACATTCAATACCAAGTCTCCTGATTGAGGATTGCTATCAGATAGTTGACTCACCCATAATCTTATAAACAATACCTGTTATCCCTGACTAATCCTCTAGTGATTATAAATATTACTAGTCTCTAGATGAGTCATTACACTATACTAATATACTACTACATACACTCGAAATAAATATATCAATCATTACGATCCTCATTATTACTGCATTATATTATAATGACATCCACATAATCAGAACAACATGAGACATACATTAGAGCCAAATTCGAAGAGATATTAAATAAAATAAAACACTCAATAAATTAGGAACTTCAATTATATAATTCGGGTATTCGCTATGGTATTAAGCTATTATATAACTGAATAGTGAAAAACCAAAGTGGTCAATCTACAAATATTCAGAATAGCGTAGTAACATAAAAATTGTAAATGAGAAAAAAATGAAGTAAAGAAGCGCTATAAAAAAAATAACTAATCAAAAATCTAATTATTTACTAAAGAATATATATTACTTTCCCCATACAGTCTTTCCACATACAGTCTCATCTCTACAGTTACTTTCCACTCACTTCTCTCAATCTATTTGTGACATTGAACGGTCGTTTTAAGCTCTACCCACCTCCTACTCTATTACTGTAATCTCATACACTCGTACATCAATCGGTTCCCACACTCTCTATCACGAATATGGTCACTCTTCTATCTACATATGTGCTCTCTTCTCGTCATCCTCTAGGCTCCATTCTTCGTGGCGATAACTCGTGCATATCACCTGCGTCCTCTCATCAAATCACTCTCTACTCTTGACATCTTACGATACAGAATTCATTATAACCTAAGTATTAATTCCTCATAAGATACATCTAAACAACTAACGATACAATCCTATACTCTCATACATCTTCCCTCTCTCTACCTCTCATGCTCTCACACATTCTATACGTACTACTAATCCTCTCTCTATACTCTAATACTAATGAACTTTACTTTATTCAAAGTCTTATATACTCATATCTCTCTCTCTCTCACATACATCAATCACTTCTCTCTCTCCGTCTTACATATTTAATGCATCATATATACTATCTCTCTCTTCTCATACTCTATTCGTCCTGTGTTGACTATCTTCTCATCATTTCTTCTCTTTTATTTTCATCACTCTTGACATACACACATCATTCTCTTACCATATTATTCAGATATTATAACTCATTATATTTTCATAATCTCTTCATTTATCATCTTCATTTATGATTTCTAATCTCTCTATTAATTCTATATCTCATCTCTATACTACTAACTTATATTATTACTATTACATTATAAGACTATCCTTCTCTCTTCATTTATTACTAATTTATGTCCAGAAGTATCACTCAGTATTTCGGTACATGAGTCAACTCAGGTTACATCCTCTTCTCTAACTCACTTCATCTACTTCTTCTACTTCTCTCTAATCTTACTCTCCTCTCTCTCTCTCTCATCATCTCTTCATCTCTCACTCTCTCTCATCTCTCTCTCTCAAGCCGTTTTCTCGTTTTAGGCTATAGGTGCTTAACTGAAACAAATATGTTGAGAGGATGGTCGACGTTTGCGTCTACTGTTTTCCTCTCAACTCCTCAGCCCTCAAAAATCAAAAAGTTTGCATGGCTCACACTAATAAACTAGAGGGCGGACCTATCACTTGTAATTCTGTATAATAAGGATTTAGCTATTTTTCCCGTGTTATGTCGAATTATTAGCTCACTTGAATACTATTCTCGTAACTAAATGAATAACAAAATCATTATTTGAGATGGCTCAGTTACATGATAGTGGCCCGATTTGTATAATTTTCGTGAATGTTTACATTCTCAATATAATAATTTAATCTAATAATTAAATCAATTTTCTTCTAATTACGATAAAACTCCATCACAATAGTAGATAAATAATTTTAGTAATATTAAAACTATAGTTATTAATATTATTTATTTATAATATTGTTTATTCCAAAAACCCACGTGCTTATCCTTAATTACACAACAGCTGATATACAAATTTTTGATAAACATCAATTAAGTAACTCTTATGAGTAAAATATAAATTGCGCATCGTTTATGCTAACTAATAAATTAGCTGCTTTAAAAAGCTGAAGTGGCTAAACTTTGCTCTAATATTGATGGCGTAAAAATATTATTTTTTTTCTGTTTTAGACGATAGCACGGTTCTTTCAGAAATATCAATGAACTTATATATATATAAAAAATAACCATGATATATAAAATAACATTTTATTATAAAGTAGGTTTCAGATTAAAATACATTTATTTAGTGTAAATTGCGGGATATTAAAACCTTTCTTAATGAGTGTTTGCTATATCTTTATCATAATGTGCTATAATTGTATTAATTCTAATTATATACTTTATAGTTAAAGTCAAACTATTTAGTTGTTTTGACATCAAAAATTTGATCAGATCTCGAATTTTCGGTTCCCCAATACAGACTAAACTCACGTGAGTAATCATTTTACGAATTTTGAGATAATACATTGTTTTATTAAAAACAATAAAGATTACAAGTTGAGTCAATATATTTATCCCTTTTTAGAACACTTATTATCCTTCATATAAATTCGCTTTACTTAGTCGAAAAAATTACATTTATTCCGTGTATCGTAATAAGAAATATACTTAATTAACTTACGATTAATTCGTAACTGTGATTATCACATTATCATGACCTATTACTTATTATAATGTCATAAATCACTTACCTAACTGAGTAAATTGACAAATCAGTTACTGATTTTATAAGAAAGACATTTGAAAAAGGGAAAGTTCCAACTTTATAATAAAATTATTTTTTTAAAATAATTCAAATATGAAAGTGATTATACCGTGTTAATTTTTAACTCATAAAAATACAAAATTACACAATGATAGATGAAAATTTAAAGATATATTAAATTTTAAATCGGAAAGTGAAAAATGTTGAGTTATAGGTATTGAGTGTATGTGATGATTAAGATCAAATTAAATTTAACTGATATAAAAAAACTAAATATTATTTAATTTCTAATACAATAGTTAATGTAGTGACTAATAAGGAATCTACGAAAAGCAAACTTGAAATTGAAAGTTTAGAAAAGAAATTAGTTTTCTTCTTAAGCGCTCCTTTTTCAATTGAGTAGAAATTCGGGAGACATCTACAGTACGATACATTTGTGTTAGTGTACAAGTCAAAATTAGACTATTGAAAATGAATGTGGAGTACCTCAAGGTGTGCGTCTCCTAGATGCTGCTGGGTGTATACGTGCGATTGATGTGGTATATGTTCAGAGTAATTGTTCTGGATGTTTCTCGAGTCATAGAGTCCTATACAATTACTTATTGGTAACATGATTGTTTATACTGGTATTTTCCTATGCTCACGCTCAGTGTGCTTGATGTATCTCGGATCTTTACCTCAGTTTCGGAGTCTTCTAACATATCTCTAAATTCCTTTCAAATAATATTCTCTAAATCTTTAAAAAATATTTTAAATTGTTAGAAGAAAAATAGTTTCTAAACAAATATAATCTCTGTAATTCTGATCTCTAAAATATTCCTGTTAATATTGGTGCTTTTAGTAGCATGATTCTCTCATTTTAAATAATCGTTATAATTAAATATATATATAATTTATCGTAATAAGAATACTTAAGCGTTGTAAAGGAGAGAGCGTTTTAGTAGTGTCAAACGCTTTACTAGAGTGCGGGACGTGTTAGTAGCATCGAATGCGTTATTAGAATGCGTGACGTGGACTCATTTATCTTCTATCCGATCAGTATCTATCCTCAACCTCGACTCATTTACAGATATCTTTCAAGAATCTTATTAAAGGTAAACTATATTTTAAAATTAAAACTTTCTCCACATTTTCTTTCCTCATTTATTTATTGCTCTTTTTATCATATATAATAAGGTCACATATTATACTATTATAGTGCCATAAAACACAGAATGTTACCACGGAACACTGCTCACTCGCTGGGTTATATTTATTTGTTGAGGAAGTTGACTAAATTTTATATATTTTCTTTTATCTTTTATTTTTTCGTAATTTGAGAGAATTGTCTTCACTTGGAGCTTTTTATTTCTTTAGAAATAATATAAACCATTTCTTTTACCGTTTTATTATTTATATGTCAGTCTACGTGTTTATATATACGTATCACTGCTTCATGCTGTATAATGCATCGCTACTCAGTTACAATTGGAATTCTATTTGAATTTGTTTTCTTTCTCGGTAAGTAAGGATTTATCGAACTTCCATTAGAAATTGAATAATAATAATCCCATCGTTACTTATTAAAACGATTGTGTTGGTGTGTGCGTTATATATGTGGTTTATGTATGTATCGAATCTCAGATGATAATACTATTGGAAGGCATCTAATAAAAAAAATACAAATATAGATAATTTTCATTAATTAGAGAGGAATTTTAAATTTTAATGCCGAAAATTGTTTAAGATTGGAGATATATCTATGTTGTATTTATTCTATTAAATGCTTCCAACGTAATAACTATAAAAAATAAAATATATTACATTTTTAAACTATTGTTAATATTATAACGTGAGACTCATATTATATTATCCATTTTATATATATTTCGTTTATGTATTAGTATATATTTATATATTATGTGAGTTATTGAATAATATATTATTAATAAGTGGAGCGATTTCTATATTGATGCAGACTGATTTTTGTTCATTAATTTGTATTTAATGGGCATAAATATTAATTATATATATATATATATATATTAATACTATGTACCGTTAATAATGGTAAAAAATAAAGAATAACTTGAATACCATTCACTATATATTAATATTTATTATATTATCCAAATATTGTATAGCTATTTTATTAATTATATTGCTCTTAATAAGTTATTTTTTTTAATTATAAAACTGCTTATATCATGTAGGCGTTGTATGTATGTATGTATGATATGCCAAAATGAAAAAAATGTAATGTGTATATATTAGATAGTTATAGTTATAGTGATTTGCTTAAAGTTAACAGATTTTGTATCTAAATTAACATAGTTTTTAGTATTAAAATTTAATATTTATTTTTCAAAGTATTATAAAAGTGTTTATTCTAACGAATCGAATCAATTTTTTAGTCTTATCTCCTTTACTTCATTTATATCCTGTTAAACGTTACATCATCATGAATGGCGTGACTCTCAACATGAAAGGACTTCATATGTACATTATAATTTGACTTTTGCGCAAATTCTTTTCTACATATCGTACATTCGTAGGGCGTCTACCTGTGTGGTATACGAACGTGGTTATTCAAATAATACATACTTATATATGTATTTATATATATATGGTTCCCAATCAGTAAATGGTAACTTTGCTTTCTCAATTTGCTTTCCACTAAGTTTATTTTCATGTTATTTATGTCATGTTTTAAATCCTTTATTTTCAATATTGTAATTATTTTCATATTATCCGTTTCCTTATTTTGTCATTATATATATTATATATCTTTTTTATTATTTAAAACATCAGCTGTATTATTTTTCAATTTTCTCTTTATTATTAATTTAAATATAATACCGAAGATATAATTTACATAATTATTCAACATAGTATAGCATATATTATATTTGTTATTCATACTATCTAATTAATAATAATGGAGTCACTAAAATAGTTGATGTGGAATGAGGGCATTATATTGTCTAGACCAAAAAGTATCTGTAAATACTAAATAATGTGAGGAGACCGAGATATATGTCGAAACTCCACGTAGCTATATGTGATAAGTATTTAAATCATTAGGTGGTATGTGGTGCTCGTCTAGCACCCGCTTTGCCTAATGAGAATCAAACGAAAAATAAATGTCGTAATGCCTTGATGATTATAGTAAAGGGCATATCGGAGTAAATTTTCGTTTGTTTTGCTGTACAGTAGTACACTTTGAGAATTGTAAGATAATGAAACTATATATATATTATATATATATATATTATACTATAATATATATTTATATAAAATATATATTATGTTGATACTTAAGTAACTTACCTAAATAATATTACTGCTATATAAGCTATAATATATACTCAAACGAACATCCATACGGTAAACTTGAAGACCATTATCACATTTTATAATATATCTTACAATATATATATATCTATATATAGCTATATAAATGTGTGGGTTGGATGTCGCTAGTGTTGTGTTGTGTAGAGTTGTACCGAGCATCAAGCGTTCTATTCTGATTGATATACTGTATCACTTGTAAAATAAAGTGAAGAGTCTCCAGTAAATGATATCGTCCATCAGTTAACTTATCTCAGGTAATTGGTGTACATCGTAAATAGTAGCCTAGGAATGGCCATTGGCGCGGTGAAATGGAGGACTACAGGATGCGTATTCATACTTTAGTATTTCTACTCAATATAACAGACGAACGAGCGCTGGTTTTAAGTTCGTCTTCTGAAAATGACGCACGTGAAGTCGAGTGAAGACTAGGAGAGTAGGTCCCACTAATTGTCTCTGTATGTGCTGATCGGCTCTACCTCGAAATTTCCACAATATAAGTTGTGCGTGAATCTGGTCAATGCATTGTTTGTAATTTGTTTTTGTTTTACTCCATTTTTTTTAGCTCTTTCGTATCTTTCGCCGTTCTGTGGCTGTATTTAATGTAATATTTTTTTTCTAAATTGATAATTTTTTGGGTATTATATAGTATAATAGAGTTATTATCTTAGTTATGGATTAGGTATGTGGATTCGGTAATCTCGAGATAAGTCTAGGTAATCTGTGAGTGTTATCTGAGTGTGGAACTATGAGTCGGGAGGCCGGACGTTTAATATATATATTATTTTATTTTTTTATTTTATTAATTTTTATTATTTAATATATATATATATATATATTATATATTTATTAATAATATATATATATATATATATATATATATATAATATGTGTTTATTTAAAATAAATTATAATTATTATATATATATATATATATATATATATATATACCGTAATTAATTCTCGCCCCATGACCACCTCTTCAGTGTGAAGTTTTATTGACTACACACTATCCCTATAAGCCGTTTCGATATAGTTGTATCTTAAGATAGTAAAGAATTAATAGTCAAGTTTGTGCGTTTTGTGTATTTTATGTCAAACAGCGCCTAAAATACGTGATATAAATATGATATATACTTATTCATCACAAAACTTGTAATTTGATAATTTCTACTATGTTTCTGTATAGGTTGCTATTTTCCGTGACTTTTGTCCGTATTTTAGCAGTTCTTAACGAAAAATTGTAACAAACATTAATAGTTATATGGCTCGGTGATACTTTATATATGAGTGATAGCCCGTTTGAATTGTATATAATTGAAGTTGTTTACATTCTCATATTAAATTATCTTATATAAATATCTTAATAATTTATTCATATAATCTCAGGTAAACTTCACTATAATACAATAGTGATCAATAATTATATTATGTAATAATAATAACATTTATTATATTATATATTTTATTTAATATTACGTATTTATTTACTCACAATAAACTCATACGTGTCGCCATCTACCAACTATAAAGTATATTAGATTCCAATTGTTTTAGATATAAATTCTCAAAAATGATAATAATCTATCTCTTCCTCTTTAATGCACGTTAATTCGTGCTAAACTTATAGTATTATAAGTATATATATATAATATATGATAGTTAAGGCATTTTCTATATCTGAAGCTAGTTAAGTCAATAATGAATGTACATATAAAATCGATAACTAGGTTCTAAATTGAATTTTTAACCCCGTCCCTGCCTCCACACAGATAGTATCGTTAGGTAGTTATTGTATTTTCCAGGATTGTATCTATATGTGATATACTGTAAGTATATAGTGTAAAGGACAGTCTATTATAAAGAAATAATAGAATACACTCTCTCTCAGTAACCTCACCAGGGACTACTAGGTTGCATTATTGTGCAGATATTTTGTAATATGAGCTAGGTATGTGTATGATGTATTGTAAATATCTAATTTTTATGTTATAGTGATGTTGCACGTTATTTTGGTGAGGTGAGTAGGTAGCGTGGTCTGTACTATCATCAATTTGTATACCTAATTAATATATATATATTATAATATATAATATATATATATCAGGTTATATAATATATTAAATATAATATATATATATATATTAATATATTAAATATATATATATAATATTATATATATATATAATATATATAATATATATATATATATTTAATATTATATATTATATATTATATATATATAATATATATTAATATATTATATTATATAATTATATAATATCACGATTTTAATTTAAAAAATATTAAATTTCCTTTATTTTTTATTATTAATTATTTATTACTTTATTTTTTATATAGGTTAATTTATTAATTTATGTCATAATATTTATACTGACATGTTATAAACGTGTATTATAACGTGCATTAAAATTATATATGAGTTTTATTATTAATTAAATTCAATTTATTATAGATTATTATTATTTAATGTCTTATAGCCGTTAATAATAATAATGATATATTGCATATGATATATATATAGTTTAAATATATTTGATTACTCCTATATTAATATATTTTCCATTTTTTTAAAATTATCTAAAATTCATTTAAAGTTTTATCGTATATCTATATGCATTATCAGATGAGTACTCATGTGAATATAATATTATAGAGTTATATTGATAATTTTATTATATATTTTAGTTATTTATATTTATATATCTATTCATTATTATTTATTTATATTATTACTTAAAAATTACATATACAATATTATATTCTATATTATTCATATGTGTGAGCAATATACTCGATATATATGGTATTTAGCAATTTTCCATCTCTCATGATATTTTTTATTTTCAACTACTCATATATTATATAGTGTATATATATATTATCTCATCACTATTTTTGTCGATTTACGTAGACCGAGGATTTTGATTTCTGTTTATTTTGCATACTATAATTATTTTTTTCTCTCTCTCTAATATAATCAAGTTATTATATTATTTATTATTATATATTATATTAATTAATTATATTTTTAATGAATGTTACTATTTAATATATTAATCTTATTTATATAATGTTACTTATAATGGTTATATTAAGTGCCTCACTATAATACTTTATTAACTGATGTATAAATATGTCTATTTGCAAAACATTCCTCTCTAATTTGCCGCCTTCTTATCTTATGATCTCATGAGTTTTTATAATGTGTTAATTATATTTATTACTTATTTATATTCAGTATATTCCACTTTTTAAATCGGATGTGTTTTTTTATTTTAACAATGGTTTAAAATTCAAATTTATATCAATAAATATGCAAATACTATTATAAAATTACTCATTATGACGTGGAGTTTTCTACTTATTCTTACTACGAAGGTGGTGATTGACGTTGCTTCAGCAGGTTTGTGCTTCATTTGAGTTAAGTAGGCTATCAGATACTTAGCAGTTTGTGAGTAGCTTCAAGCTATATACAATTTGTAACAGTTAGCTTATATAGGTGATTTCTTCTTATCTAGTCATAGGGCATATCTTTTTTTGATTATAATTCGGCTCATTTCAATTCTTGGTCTTTGATAGTAGTGACACAAAAATTTCTATACCCGCGAGGTTCGAAACGCATATTCCCTCATCTTTTCCTCGCACCTTCTCGATCTCCTTTGACAGTTACCCTGTACTGTAAAATCGAGGGCTCGTCGCTCAGGTCTTTAAGAAATAAATAGTACCACTCTTAGTTGTCTGCATGCTAGAGACTGAATGTAATGGTCGCTCACTACACTTGCAATAATTAGGATGTCTCGAGACTCCACTAGTCTGATTTTACTATTCTGTCGATTATATATTAATAAAAGCGAATATGAAGTCACATAATAGATTGGATATAAAATTAGATTTCATTCAACAAGGATGGTATATATTCGATGTGTTTGTTTTTTTTTTGTATTGATAATGAAGCAATAAAATAAGTTTGTAGTTCTTATTGTAGAATCAGAGAACTCCGTATTTCTAAGTGATATAGGTACTCAAATAAAGTAACTTCTGTACACTATGTGGATACATTTATATTTAATCATTGTCACTCACTAATTATATTTATTATTAATTATATCTATGAAATGCTCGTGTATGTAAGTATACCTCTAAATTTAATTAATTCTTATCTATGTGTGTTTGAAGATTTCCTTATGATGCGGATCATCATGTTAGTGGAGACTATATTGAAGTTATAATACGCCATACATATGCATATCATTATGATATTAAAGTAAATATAAGCATTCATTTACTATAAAGCAAATCAATGAAAACTAATTTATTGAAAATGTTATTTGCTACAACGGTGAAGTAGTTGATGAGAGTGACGACTCCATTATGCAGCATTTATGTGAGAAAGATTTGGGATATTGCTTATATGTAATGAGTTGTTATATTAGTAGTTAATTAATATATTTATATATTGACTCTTAATCTTGTCCATTAGTCTATAGTTTATTTTTTTAAGTGTTTTCAAGTTAGTTTAAGACTTAAATTAGTCAATATATATATAGTAAACTATATATAAACAAATTTATATTAAAAAGCTTATATTATATATATATATGTACTGTGTAGTATTTAACCATTAGGTACTTTATCTCTCTATAGTTTATTTCTTTGAGTTTTGAGACATGTTTAGGTTAATTTTAAGTTACACATTATTTACCGTTATGCTATATATTATTGTATATACATCATACAATGCAAAGGATTTGCATATATTAATAGTATATATACCATGTTGTATAGTAGTAATCACGGTCCTCTAGTTATGCTTGATACTTGAACAGTCTACTCGATTAAGTAGCCATGTGGTGCTTCTTACTGATCTTAATTTATCTAATGTTCTCTAAATCTCTCTTGTATGGACCAGTCCACATAAATAACGTTTATATATATAATAAGTCCCAATCCACACAATAAAACCCCTGACCATTCACTCTCATATAATATATTTATTACACCTTATTTACTTCTGTATTTTTTTATATATTTTTTTATTTTTTTTTTTTTTTTACCCCCCCAACCCTTCGTCACACTTTATTACCTCTTTCCTTCTATATAAATATTCTTTTATATACTTGAACTCATAATCCACTCTTATATTTATTCGACCTAACTAAGCCTCGGTTCAGTAATTCCAGATGTACTGATACCAGGTAGATTGTTAGGTGAGAGTCGGTTACTAAAAAATTTTCGGACTCTACGATCACTCCTACCTCTTCAAAATTACCGACTCTCTAATATACCGAACGCGCGATCGTCCAGTATCTACTGAGAAAAATTACGACTTCCGTGATCATCCACCCTTTTTTATAAATACTAGAAATAATTATAACCTGACTCCGGACTCCTGACATCTCACCTCTATTATTAAATATACCTAACTTCGACTCCGACTCCGATATCTCCTCCTCCATACTTCTCTCAAATACGACTTCCTCGTACTTATTCACGACTCCACTCCATCTATATATTTAATAATATATCACGATACTTCTCGTGAACTCCGACTTCACATCATACTCTTTCTAAAATACTACCGACTCCTCCAGACTCCTGACGACTCTCGGATCTCCACATAAATTCACTACTTTATGAGTATATTAATATCTCATGCTTAATATACTCTGCTATAATCCCATATATAACCCTCAAAAATTTAATTCCCCTTCCTTGAACTTAAGTAAAAAAATTATTCTTTAACTATCAATTCTTTTTCTTCATATCCTTGACCCTAATGAGTATCTGTGGAATGATTACACATTTCTGTACTCAATAGTTCTCTTATTTTACGCCTCCTTTACTATACACACCACTCACAAGATTCTCGTTAACACCACGCGCTCATCTCTTCATCTCTTATCTTTCTTCTCCACTCACACGCCTCCTCTATGATCTGTGTCTTCTCTATATTCTTTATTTTACAGATTTGTTGACCTTTTAGTTATACTTATAACATACATTAAATAGCACACATAACAATATAACTACAAAAATAAAAAGTTATTTTATACATCTAAAAACTACAGAAATTAAAGGGAAAATTTGTTCTGGTTTGTGTTATAACGTAAACCATAATACCCCTTCGAAATAATAACATACGCGACTGGTTTTTCAGATTCAATTCTCCATATTCTCACTCTTTTTTGAGTTTCTGCTACCAAGATTTATTTTTATTAAATTGCAATCAGCTGAAAATAATTCTTACACTTAATATTCACATTACTTACTATTCAATATCCCTTTAATTTAATTTCAAATATCCATTCTTCTTATTATATCATTCCAATTATTATTAGATTGTAAATAATTTTAATAATTAAATGTGCATTTACCGATTATTTTAATATCATGAATTTTCAAACAGTTGGACTTCATACTCTATTTTCATCCTTACAGTTAAGAGTTTGAAAGAATTACATTTTGTTATTCTAATATAATTATTTACACTAACCCCCTTCATACCAATCACAATTGCTTGCTCTCTATACAATCACTCGAGTGTCCATATGAATCCTCTCCACACTCTAATACTGTATCAGGAATTCTAACTTCTATATATCTACAAATAGGGTGTGTGACTATATAACCAGGGTACCACCTCATCTATTTCTTCTCCATACGCTATCTTAACACAAATTTTCCTTTATCTTATTCAATCCTTTATCTTATCTAGAGAGTTTCTTTCATCATTTCCTCACTTTCTCATAATACTAATTGATAATATGTTTGCAATTAGTTACATTATACGACCCACACAAAATAACAAATTTCAAAGTAATTATTTCATGTGACCATTACTCTCAGACTCTACTTTGTGTGTGTTTCATTTTTAATAGATATGATTGTTTTTACTGACTCATAAATTCAGTTACCTTGACTATCTGCAAAGCTCTCATTGTATTCTAAAGGTCTAGGTCTAAAGTCGAACGATTTATGGTTCATGTTATTTTCATACCTTCTCAAGTAATTCTCAGTAGGTTATAGGTGCTCTGTGTCTTCGAATATTCACGACGTATTTAATATAGATTAAGCTGTGAGATTAACTCATGTTCTCTAACTTCACTTTAATTCACTTTGCACTAACTCTCGATAATATTCACTTATTCGTTACATTACATATACTTTTTTATCCATTACATAGTAAAAGTCATACTCACTCAACCATACATTATTATAATCCACTAACCCCCTGCTCCACAGAGTACTTTCCACTAATATATCCTGTTACATAAAATCCTAATATACAATTTTATTGTTCTTATTTTCTTCTCATTTTTCTCCTGGAACCTTATTTTCATATGTGAAGATTTGATGCACACATCCTTTACCACTTCTAAAATACACCTTGTTATCTTCATAACGAATCTTCACTCATAACGTTACTTTTCTAAACTCATAAAATTATATCTCAATTCATATATCTTTATCCAACTCAAATTATCATCTCAATAAATCAAATTCTCTTATATTAATATTATAATATATATATATATATATATATATATATATATATTATACTATATATATATATATATTAATTTAATATATATATATATATATATATATATATATATATATAATAATATATTATATATATTTAATAATTTAATCATATATATTAATTAATATTAATATATTTATAATATATATTATATTATAATATATATATATATTATTAATTAATATAATATATATTATATATATAAATTTTAGATAGTGAGTTGTTTAAGTTACCAGTTACTATTCCATGTTTATTTCTTCTTTATATGACTTCTATGTATTGGCCATGATATCATTTAATAACTATGAACATTAACAACTATACTTATAAGTGTATTATTATAGTTATAACATTAGTTATTAGTTTAGCTATTTTATCAAAATAATATACTGATATATAGAATAACTTTGAATGGCTACTTTTGACCTAAATGACAAAATTTTATCCTATTACGTGATAAAAAATATATTGTAATTACAATGCAAATTTTCGGCAACGGTATTTCTCATAGATTATCAATCCATAATATTATAATATATTGAAATATCTATAATCTAAATAATTAAATTATAAATATTAATATATAAATTTATAAATTAATAATAATTTAAATAATAATAATAATATAATATAATAATAATCTAAATTGTGTAATTAATAATAATTATAATTAATACAATATAAGTTAATAATAATAATAATAGATAAATTATATAATAATATTAAATAATACTAATAATTAGGTAACAGTATACCACAAATATTTAGTTCTCAATTTGCCATTTATTAAACTATTTCTTTTAATTCGTTAGTTTGTACTTGAAACCTGTGACTCTTGTCTTTTCCTCTCTTTATGTACGTATTATTTATTGGTAATATATATATATCATTGTAAAAACAAAATATAAAAATTTTATAATTTATTATTTTTAATTATTATTTTATTATATATTATTATATATTATATATAATATATTATTATATTATTATTATTTATTATTATTATTTTTATTTTATTATATATTTTTGTAATATAAGTTTTGCCTAAAATTTTTGTATTGTGTTTATGATCGCGGATAAATTACGCTATAATAAATAGTCGTGATACGGATTCAGGTTGTTTAATATGCAAAACTATATTCGGTTGCATGGCTACTCTCATGTATATGGTTTACTTGATAATTATTTTCGTGCGGATGTTCCGCATATTCGGGGTGAGTTTTATTAATATATACAATCTCGAGTACAAATGTGTGGGATGCAGATACATTCTAGAGACCTTTTGTGGATATGACATCTCAACTTAAAAATTTCTAACTCTATGCAACAACACACACATAACATAAACTCGGCGACCCATCAGCCCTTTAAAATAAAAAAATAAGGGATAAAAATCCGGTTACCCTATTAAAAGAGTTTACTTCACTTCATATATATTATTATATAATCATGAGTATTATTATAATAATGTAATTGTGTAGATATAATATAAAAGTGTTAAAGAAGGTAGAAGTGAGGAATATTGCGAACGCGCTCTCTCTATCTTTCGCTAATTATACTACACACACACGGCACAATCATATTACACACACTACACGTCATGACTAGCGCACACTACAAACACACTACTCAACTCATATATTAAACGTACATTAAAGTGTAAATAGAGAATAATTATGTAATATCTAGCGAGTTATTTCTCTTTTTTTTTATGTTTTTTTAATGATTATTGATTACAATATTTATTTTCTTGGAATAACTCTCATCACGATTTATTTTTTATATTTTTTTTTATTTAATGCTGAAAAAGGTGATATTGGTTTTTAAAAGTAATACTCAAGTATATGATTTTAAGAATGTTACTTATAATTATTAATTTATTTATTATTTATTTATATAAATATATGATATTATATTAATTTAATTATTTTATATTTATATATTATTTATTATTATTATTTTATATTTATATATTTGTTTATGTATGGAATAAAAAGTTTATTTGACGATAGTGAAGCGTAATTGAATAATCATTGCTAACATTATGATATTATTATTATTATTATTATTTAATTATAATTATTATATTATTATTAATATATTATAATTATTATTTAATTATATTGCGTATAAATTATGATTTCTTAGACATTATACTAGGTGATATATGTGTTGCTCATAACTAGAAATATTTCACTTATAGAAGAAGAATTTTTCTACATGAGGTAATTTTAAGGAATATTTGGCTATTCAATAAGCATTCGACGATAGAGGTAGTGGCCGTGCTATTGAAATATTTCGTTTTAATTAATCTACTCTGGTTTAATAATCACTCCAACAATTTTATACTATTATCCCAGATACAGCTTGTATGTGGCGATTCATGAGCATCTGTATAGAGATACAAGGTTCATGTGTATTAGATAAGCCTTAGGATAGAATATTACGTTGCAAAGACTAGCTGTCTCACTAGGAATTAGTTTAGATACGATTGTTTCTCTGAAAACAAAGATCATTCGTCGTGCGATTCTATTTCGAATTCTTCTAAAGAAGATGGTGCAAAATTTCAAAATGCTAGTATTTCCAATAATATTACTACTTCTACTACTACCGCATCACCAATCAATGCATCTGTAGTAAGTGCGAGGGATGATGTTATAAGGGGAAATAGTAGTGAGAAGATAGGTACCGAAAATACAACTCAAAATCCATCTGTTGTATCTATATCTAACAGTAGCATTTCTCCCTCTGTCATTGCAAATAATATTACTGCCCCTTTACCTAATGTTAGTCATGTTCGATCATCAGATGGAAGTGATACTAGTGAAATTATGATTAATAACACACCACTTAAAAAAAATATATTATAGAACTATAGATTCGAGGGCCGACATCATGCCACCTCATGATTTTTACAGATCTCTCTCTGATTATCATTCGATCCAGAAGATCCCGAAACCACATCATTAAAATCAACTATATGTGTTGAAAGTTTTACTTCACCTCCAAATTATTCCGTCATTCCTCCATCATCATCAAGTAGAAAAATAATATATCCCGCTATGTCTTGGCTTGATGTATTTATGTTGCTCCATAGAGATACATTGTGGGTGATTGTTAACACAATATTTATGGTTACTTGGATTTTAGTTGGATTGTTCTCATTGTATAGGCTGTTTGGTCTTCCCTATTGTTCCCCTTACATATCAAGAACAAAATATCTCGTTATTCACTTGTTAATATTTACTGCATCTACTTTCGAATTTGTACAGTTAATTCATTTAAGCTTTGGCAGTCATGAAGGGTTACCATTATTTTAATATTTTATATACATATTATTATATGTCTGTAATGAAGGGTTACCATTGTTTTTAACACTTTTATTAACCCACTCACCAACACCGTGTTTGGTAGCTGCATTGATTCTCACTTTTTATTGAGTCTTTATAATATATGTTAATATCTTTTATACTATTTTATATAATGTTTAGTTAATATTATAGGTGATATAATATTATATATAATAGTATATAATATATATAATAATATATATATATTTAATTAAGTTAATATATAGTATTCCTATAGTATCCGTAAAGAAAATATTGACTGTTAACTACATATAAGGTAATTGTATATATTTTACTTATTATATTAATTAATAATTATATATATATATATATATACTATATATTTATACTCATGAGAAGAGAATATAGAGGAGATTTGAAAGCCTTAGCTATTCCTATAGATCAGGTAAAGGAAAATACTGACTCAAAATAACGTGAGGTATATATTAAAAATAAAAATCTTGCTATTTGAAGGTGAAAGTGTGGCCTGGGATTTATTTTTTAAAGCTTTAGTAGTTAAAGGTTAATAATTAAAATAAAAGTATAATAATAATATAGAGGAGATTTGAAAGCCTTATCTATACCTATAGATCCGGTAAAGGAAAATACTGACTCAAAACTTCATTTAAAGAATTAATTATAATATAATAAATAAATAAGTATTATATAATTAATAATAAATTAAGTATATTAATATAATATATATATAATATTAATAAGTTAATAAAATAATGAATTAATAATATAATAATAAATGATTAAATGAATAATATATAATAATTAACTAATTAATCAATATAATAAAATTAATAATATAATATTAATTAATAATAATATAATTAAAATAAGATTATATAATTAATGATATCAATAAATAATTATTATATAAATATAATAAATATTTGTATATAATTAAGTTAAATAAATTTAAAATAATTATAATAATAATATAATTAATAATATTAATAATTAATAATAAGTATTAGATTAAATAAATATTAATTAATTAAATAAATAATATATAATAATATTTAATTTTGTATGTTATTTATGGAATAAGTATTCGGAATGTTTTGGGAAGGATTGTGGAATTCCATTCACGCGTCGCAAATATCGATAAATTATCATCAGGAGAATTTCATGATGGGTCACAAAATGCTTATTTATGTTAAGGTGAGAGTAGTTTATGTGGTGGTCAATACTACCTGGCGGCGGGAAAACCAAACCATGAGTGATTTGGAATTAATAAGGGAGGGTCGAAATAAGAGGAAAGAGGAAAGATTTAGGATGGAAATAAGGAAGACAAGAAGGAAGGGAGGAATAAATAAAGAATATAATAGAGAAAGGGGTGAAGGATATTAGGGAAATAAATAACATTAATATATAGGGGAAGTGAAACTTGGGATTAGGATAAGAAATTAAAGTATAAAAACTGAGATTAGATGTATAAGGAAGATAATTAATAAGAGGAGGGTCGAATAAAAAGGAAGAGATAAGAATGTATTAATGATGGAATATACATAGGAGTATAAGAAGGAAGGGAGGAAATATCAAAGAAAGAATTATATATTATATAAGTAAAAAGATAGAAATATAGAGGATAGAAGAGGAGTTAGTAAGTGATAGGTATGTATATACAGAAGGAAAAGAAGATAAGATAAGACATATGGATTGGAAGAACAAATAGTAAGGAACTAAAATTAGAAATGGTTTGTAATATTAGTGAGTGAATAAGAAAGCGATAGTAAAGGAAAGGTAATAATGTAAAGAAATGGAGGAGTAAATTAAAGATAAGGTAATTGAAGTAAAAAAATTGCACTTAAGGGCCTATCTAGGATGGACTGCGAAGGAAGGAATTAGGAATAATAATAGAAATTGAAAATACTAGTATAGAAAACTACGTGGAAATAATGGAATATATTGATAAAAGGAAGAAAATACGGAATGAATAGAGGCATTATGAAGAAACTACAATAAGACATTATCAAATAATTAAAACAAAAAGAAAACAAAGAATAATATATACAAACTAAATAAATAAACCATAAAATAAAAAAAATAAAAATTAATTTTATAAACCAGAGTATTGTATTTCATACGAACTAAAGATAAATTTAAAACTAACTAATGACATGATATAATATTATATAATAAATATATTAAATATAATCTATAGTATATCTAGTTTTTAGAGATATTAAATCTTAATCCAGATTCTGCTTATATGGCGAAGAAATATACGTAAAACTAGGCTTTAAAACAACTGGCTTTCACATTTGCTCACATTTTAGAGTGAGTATAGAGGATATGATAGTATTATGAAGCGATGATAAATATATACTATCAGAAGAGTTACTTATTAATAATGAATTATATCTATATAAGTACGAATCTAATTCACTTCAGACTTACTTAGCTCATAATTCTGCAGTGAACTGTATATGTTCTCTCACTACTGAATAAATAGAATGAAGCATCGACAATTAATAATGACATCTTGATCTAATAAATATAATCAATATGGATGTGCGTAGATAACGTGCATAACATCATTTACAACTAAGCAAAATAATATATATGTTGAAACACATCTAGTGAGAAAAATTATGTTAATATTAAAAATAATATGATAATTTGGAACAGTATATAAATGTCACCATCTATAATATATATTTATAATAATCATAATATTGCATCTTTCACAGATAATTAATAATATTATATATAAATATTAAATAAAAAACAGTTAAAAAATAAATAAAAGTGTATAATAAATAATGAGATTAAAATCTAATGTATAGTAAGATACACTATATACTATTATAAACAGAATCTCTCAGAAAACTGAATCCGTAAAAAATTCAATATTGTTTTCAAAAAGAATTTAAGTAGATATCGTATTTATGAATAAATAATATGAGGACTAGTGTCTAATAAAATCAAATCTAAAAGATCATAGCACAAAGATTTGCAAAAGCAAGACACTGAAGAGAAGAACAATGCAGATATTATGATCCGCTATACAGATAAAGAGAAGAAAGAATAGATAAGAGAAGAAGAAGAAGTAATATAAAAGAAGAAGAAGAAGTAATGGAGTAATGAAAGTTCTAAGAAGAAGAATATGAAATGTATTAATTTGGTCTCTAGTTATATATAATATTATATATATATTATATATAAGTAAAATAAATAATTAATTAGCAATTAAATATTTCTATGTTAATTTATTAATAATAATATATATAACTAATATAATATAATATATTATATAATACTTATACAATATTATCACATTGTTTATACTTAATATAAATAATGATTAAATTTCCATATAATAATAGATAAATAAATATAATAATATAACTAATAATTAAAAACTTAATAATAAGATTCAGTGCAATAACTTAGAGTGGCACGAGAAATTTCCTTTCATAATGTTAATGAAAGAAAAAGTAAAGAAGATTAGCAACAAAAATTTTGGACTGTCATTATACTCTTACAGACAGACAGACAACACTCACTAATCACCCACAAAATTATACTTAAAGATTCAAGTAATCAGATACTGAAATTGAACATAACTATATATATAGTTTATATAACATTACATAGCAGAATGGTATTAATATTATATATAGAAGGGAAAATAGGAGGGGAGAGAGTGGATAAAGGTACTCAGGGACACAGGCGGAAGAAGTAGATTTGAGTATAGTAGAGGAGGAGAGAAGATAGAGGAGAGGAGATAGAATAGAGGATGAGAAGTAAGAGAGAGAGGGAAGAGAGATAGATAGATGAAGGTAAATAGAGATGAGAGAGTAGAGATGAAGGAGGTAGGAAGAGTTAGAAATTGAATCATTTATGGATGAGGAATTGAATAAAGAAAGAGTGAAAGTTGTAGAAAAGCGAGCCCAATGATCTATAATTAAAATATATGTAAGATAGATGATTGGAGAGAGAGAACATATAAAATAGTGTCCTCCTTGGGCTAATAAGTAATTTTTTAAGAATAAAAGAATTTATTATTTGGAGAATGTTCTTTGAAAGGCAGCATAATTGACTAATAGGTATTATTTGATGGGACTTGTTCTAAGTTAGCTCTTAATGAGTCTTTGAATATAGTGACACATTACAGAATGGTTGTTTTGGACGGATTATAGCTATTTACTGGGGGATCGGTGCGGATGCGATGATAGTGGTGGGGAAACGTCGAATGTGAAGCAATATGCTTAAAGGTGCTGGTTCATAGAAACTACTTCTCCACTCTTGCTTAATATATTGAGAGCTTCATATATCCGCTCATGCTTCTCTAAATCGTCTACCTCTAATCATGCTTCAGATGTTTTCGTGCTTCAACGATATTGAATATCTCATGTCTCGTCAATCAATCCGGATTCTTGTTACGTCAATCCGTTGCTCAAAGACATGAATTCCTCATCATCTTTCATACTCTACTAGCTAATAATCGTTAATAGATCACTTCTCAAGAGTGGGCGGAAGTATTAAAATAAAATATCTAATTTAATTGGCGAAATCGAAATTATATCTCTCATATTTTTGACTGTGCAGCAGAAATCTTGATTCTTGTCGAATATTGTCTACGATATGAATCCTTGTGCTTTTGCAGTTTTCTCTCTCTTGCTCGCAAAACTTTTCATTTTCTGGATATTTTCTTCGAAAAATCTCAATAAATTTCTCTCACTTTCTCGCTTCTACTGGACACTCTAATCTCTATACTCTCTCGTCTCATACTCTCTTTCAGTACATCTCACTACAAAATTTTTCTGGTAAGCTGCATTTCTCTATTAAAAGTTTAACGAGTTTTTGCGTTATTTGTAATCTTATGAAATGAAATATGATGTGTAACAATCGGAATGAATATATACATATGTCTCACAAAGTGTGATTGATATTATCTTATATTATGTGTCCACAGAAATCTGAAGAACTATCGATTAGAATACCGCAAAAGTTTAACATATGCCGACTGACGTAAACACAGTTGATAGTAAAAAAAAACTTGGGTACTGGTCTTTATAATTTTAAGAGTGAGATTAATTTAAATGTGTTTTATTATTCATATATATCTTTTATTTCTTATAAATATTTTACAAATTACATTAATAATATGTTACTTTAATTATATAATTAATACCTCATTAATTATTAATTCTTCTATGTAAAATTGTCTTCATGTAGAAATTGCTTTATTTGATGTCAAGCTTACAATTATATTTTATAATCTATTTGGATATATCAGATAACTATTCATTAATTTCATTCTATTCTTTATTAATTATATTTATTGGATATTAGAATAAGATTAAAGTATTATACATTATTATTAAGTGAATTTTCATGAAATTTTCTGTGTAGATTAAATATTTAAAAACTGTATGTTGATGATGAAATAGGAACTTTTGCAATAATTATTTTTTTTGTATATTTTATGTGAATAATATATTTTTATTATTCTAATTTTGTATTCTTTCATTATACTCTTATTTATATCTCATTACCATTCCCTAAGAAAATATATTATATACTCTGTATATAAGTACTGTGGTAAGAATTACGTCATTTAATCATTATAGATATATATCTAGCTATAAGTGCAGAAGTATATCAATTAAAGATTAAATAAATTTTAAAAAAACATGGTTAAATATTTTTTAAAATTATTGTTCTTCTTCTTTCGGTTTTCTACTTCATAAACCAAAAAAATGATCAAAAAAAGAAATGTATCTCCCCTGCAAGTACATATGACTATATAATTTTGAAGTTAGATAGATCAGCATACTTTTCTTAGATTAATAATTAGAGATATAATTAATTTTATTTGATTTCTTAGATCATCTATAAGCAAATAATTAGATAATTCTATAAAGATCAGAAACGCGCTCGTTTGATACATCTGCTATATGTGGGGTCAAAATTCAATATTCACTCTTCATCGCACAATTCTCATTTCCTGGGTTGAACACGCCTCTATTCAGAGGATAGTATCAAATTGTTGAGTTATATGAGAGATATTTTAGAGTCTTTTGAATTGTCTATCTTTTAGTTTAAATCACTGGTGTTTTCTATCTCTCATATATGTTTGATATACTTTATGTGTAAATATATTTCTATTTAACAGATTTTACACTATCGAAAAAGATCGATAATACAATATGTCATGCTTTATGCTATCTTGTTTTGGGTCATAATGTGCTGAAAAAATTTGTTAGTTTCGTTAATTATTGAATATGGTATGTCTTCTTATTCATAAAATATGGAATGCTAATTATGTGAGGGTGTGTGCCATGACGACAAGAACCGATAAAAAATCAA
Source organism: Trachelipus rathkii (assembly GCA_015478945.1). NCBI lineage: Eukaryota > Metazoa > Arthropoda > Malacostraca > Isopoda > Trachelipodidae > Trachelipus > Trachelipus rathkii. The sequence goes on along the minus strand of JABUQX010036532.1, from coordinate 18,737 downwards.
TGCATCCCCATATATCAATAATGAATGTTAACGGCTATTTTTTTATCCTGTGAATTTGCTTCTTTATATATACTCGCAGAGATACGTCGCGGGATGTATTAAGATTTTCCAGATGCACGTAGGTTGCAAGTGGATAGTTTAATAACCGCTGATCTAGAATATAGTACGTCACTTTCTTTTGCATGCGTTAGCCAGCATGTCTCTATTTTTTTTCTTCAAACTTGCGTTCCTCCCTTTTCGATGTTATTTCAACTATTTTGAAAATAAGGCCTATCTCACACGATAGTTCCAATTTATTTTTTTTTATCGTTACGTAATTCCAATCTACACCTCTAACCTTTAGTAGTTGAGCGTCTTCAAGTTCAATTCTCAACCGGTTACACAAGTCAGATTTTTCAGATCACCTTTTTTCCGAACTACTCGTCCGATATCCTAGGTAGATTTATGTTCGCCGTCATGTAATAGGCGCTGTTGTACATGTTTTTGGACGTGTTTAGCTTACTTGCCGGTTGCACGTTTTCATTACTATTATAATGAATAATGCAACAATACAACAGTTCTGCTCCTCTCGATAAACGCGAGACTCAACAGGATGGTGTGTCACCGCAAGACATGTATATATAGCTGGAGTATATAGTATTCATAAATTCTAATTATATATATATTGCAAAAGAATTCTTACGCTAATATATATCTACTGAGCGAGTATATTTAATGATTTTATATTGTGCTATCGCTCTTAACTCATGAACGTTAGTATTTTTTATTACGGGCATATTTATAATATACTACTAGAATGTAACGATATATGTATGTATATTTAAATGCGAATATTATTTTTTTTTGTGTGTGCTGTGTGTGTGTTGTGTGTGTGTGGTGTTTCATTTAATGTGATGTTTATACGTTGAATCTGCACATATTGTAATCATTCGTGAGTGTACTTTATTTTCCATTTTCTATTTAAAATGAATAAAGTTTTTAATACAAAAGCTGAAGAATAAGCTATTCTGCTATTTTATATATTCTCAAAAGAGTCATCCGTAAAAAGGGAAATTCGTCTTCAAAGTGTTATAAAAATTTCTTGAAACGTTTGCCAGCAAAAGTTTCTCTCTGAGGTCGTTTGTGCAAAAGCTTTATTACGCCATTTTTATCATTTATTACCTCTATTTTAGGGCAACTTTTTTAGTGCAATTTTTTACTTTTCACTATATTTAGAAAGCTCTTATCAATATGAATA